>JAZGTK010018978.1:0-11599 GCA_036877625.1 Ambastaia sidthimunki | reverse complement strand
TGACATATTTTCAGTTGTTTCACACTTTTTTGTTATGTATACAATTCCACATGTGTTAATTCATAGTTTTGATGCCTTCAGTGTGAATCTACAATTTTCATAGTCATGAAAATAAAGAAAACTCTTTGAATGAGAAGGTGTGTCCAAACTTTTGGTCTGTACTGTATGTCTCTGCGTAAGTCTAACAGCCAAACGGTTTCTACCCCTCCAACAATCCAGTCATCACAAAGCACAAAATATGTCCTACCCTACATTTTTTTTCTCATTCCAGAAGCCATTTTACTTGGATATGCATCACCATAGGGAAGGCAGGACAGTCACAACCTCTGTTTCATGATGACTTTTCATGGTGACTAATTTATTTTGTATAATTGGCACTTAAATACATTTTGCATAAACACGGTAGACACACCCATGTGATTGTCACTGTGGCACTTTAAGATAAAAATCAACATTACACAGACACAGGTCACTCTCACCTTGAGGTGATTTTTGTTTTTGCCTGGAGTTTTGTTAATGAGTCTCTCCACTGTGGACTGGGTCCGGAGATCAAGCCAAACTTAACACATCAAAATAAATCATACATTATCTGGTTAATTTTGCATAGATCCTAAACTATAAAGCAATACATTTGATTTCTTATGCACACTCCTAACACTGTTCATAAAATACACGGAAAAGAACCCTTACCTACAGCATTGTAAAGTGGTTCGCCTGTTTCTTTATCCCAAACAAGAGTAGTTTCCCTCTGATTGGTCACACCAATGGCTACAATAAGATTGCAATCAGAAATGAATATAAAATAAGCATGTGTGAGAGTGCCATGGCAGATGCAATTAGCTTGATACCTTTTATATTGGAGATGTCAATGTTGAGCTGGATCAATTTCTCACAGGTCCTCTCCATACACTCATACACAGACTGAAGAATCTCTTTTGGATCCTGTTCAACCCAGCTAAGAGCAGACAATAATACATTTTAATGTTTACCAAATTGTGCAATATTTAAGGATTGCGGAATTTTGTGCAATCCTTAAAATATAATACACCTAATTACCAGTATAAATAGAAGGAACTCTATTCAGCTGATCCACAATAGCAGTTTTAACAATCAATCACAAATTAATACATAATTGTTGTATAACATAAGTTATACTTCAATGGTTTAATGCAGTGGTTCCCAAACTTTTCGTAGTGTGTAGGGCTGACCCGATCATTAAATAATTATCTGACTGTGGTTATTTGGACTAAACCACAGGACACCATAAGGACACCAACACCAGAGTGGATAAAATCAAACTATTCAAAAAGGAACAATCAAAGATTTATTTTAGTTTTATTTTAGCTTTTAATCAAATATTAACATTGATCAACAAATGTCAAACATGCTGCAGATCAGTTCAGTTTCAAATCAAGTTCAGTTTACAGAACGAAAAAACATTTATAAAGCAGACTAAACAAACAGATTGTACAGTGTACAATTGATTGTCAAGCGTACGCTTGAATCTGTGCATGATTATCATAAATATTTTTTAAGTGTTCTTGTTGAGCATAAACAAGCATTATCTACATGCTTGGGTAAAAGTCTGTTAACATTGAGTCCATAAACTATGGAAAACTTTTTTTTTTTTTTATTATTTGTATTTTTATTGTTTAGCCACAAAATGATCCCTATAGAAAGAACAGGAGAGACAAAGAACACTGTTTGGAAAAGGGAAACCGGGCCCTCTTCTGCAGCCAGGTATGGGAGAGAAGCTCAGACGCAAGTACCAGGTGCTCAGACGCAAGTACCAGGTGCACAGCCTGAACAAACAACATGAGGCCACCTCCTTGTAGGCCCACCACCTGCAAGGAAAGAAATAGGGGACTGGTGGCACGATGAGCAACAGGTTGTGTTTGAGACCCGTACAGACTGGACCTTGGTTGCCAAAACTAGAAAATTCCATAGTTCTAGAGGAGAATTTCAACACCCATGTTGGGGATGATAGGAAAAGATATGAGTGATTGTAAGGAAAATCCTGCCTGATCTAAACCCGAACAGTGTTTTGTTGTTGGACTTCTGCACCAATCACAGATTGGCCATAACAAACATCATGTGTACTTGGTACCAGACCATTTTAGGCCACAGGATAATGACTGACTTCAAACCTTAGGCAATATGTTCTGGACATGTGGGTGAAGAGAGGAGCAGAGCTGTCAACTGATCACCACCAGACAGCCGGACAGACACAGAAAGCCCAAACAGATTGTGAGGATAAACTGTTTTATAGAGGTTCCTGTCCGGAGGAGCTATTCCCTCATTCCAAGGAAGACTGAGGACATGGAACCGAAATGGGAACCTAAACCGTCGGACAGGTTATTATCAGCAGGCTAGAAGGACCACAGCAGCCAGGGAAGTGAAAACGCAGGCTTGGGAAGACTTTAGAGAAGCCATGGAGAAGAACTTTTGGTTGGCCCCAAAGAGGTTTTGGCAAACTATCAGAAGGCTTGGAGGGGAAGCAAGGGATCGTCCAGGCTGTTATATGCTGGGACGGGAACCTGATAACCTCTCCAGGTGATATAGAATATAGGAAAAGAATATAAGAAAACACTTTAACTGGCAGAGAGGTGTGGTGGTATTTTTAAAAACAGAGAATGTGTTCCAATTATTCAGAGATTCTCAACCTTCCTGGAAAAGCCTATGCTAGAGTGCTGAAAATGAGAATCCGCCCAATTGTCTAACCTTGGTTGGAGGAGGAACAATGCAGATTTCATCCCAGACTTGGAATGGTGGACCAGCTTTTTACCTTGGCAAAGATCCTTAAGGGGGCATGGGAGTTTGCTTAGCCAGTCTTCATGTGTTTTGTAGGTCTGAAAAAGGCACCCCCAGGGTAAATTGTGGGGGTGGGACTATGGGAGTATAGTATACCAAGACAACTTGTGCATGCAGTCTGGTCACTGTACGCCCAGTCCGAAAGCCGTGTCCAAATTCTTGGTGGTAAGTCAAGCTTGTTACCTGTAAATGTTGGACTCCGCCACGGCTGCCCCTTGTCACCAATTCTTTTCATTATATGATGTTGTCCTGATGGCCAGGTTGAACTGGAACTGTTTGCAGCAGAGTGCAAAGGGTCAGGGATGAAGGTTAGCACCCCAAATCTGAGGCCATGGTTCTCAGCTGGAAAAAGATGGATTGTCCCCTTTGAGTAGAGAAGGAGTTGCTGAAAAGGATGTGTGGGCTTTCCTGCTTAGTCTGTTGCCTCTGCAACCCAGTCCCAGATAAGCAGAGGAGGATGGATGGATTTCCATTATTAGATTACGAATATTGTTTTTATTGTTGTATGTAGTCTTATTTTAAATTTTAAAAATAGTCCATACTTGTTTTACCTTGTGTAAAAAAATAGTTTACAATACACGTTATTTTTTTTAAATTACATTGCTTCCTGCAGTCTGTGTCACTTTACAAGCTATTACGTTGCACTTGTTAGGTTGCACTAGGTAGCATGTTTGTTTTTATTTCTATCGTCGCTGGATTTTGGATGTTTGGAACTCAGGTAAATTGCCTTATTCAATATTAGAAACGTATTAAAATATATTTTGTTAGGTTTGTGATCATTTGTATTTTATGCAATAGCATTTTATACAGTAGGTGACAAACTTCTTGCAATCTTTCGGCATCTCCCCTGCTTAAATTGCTAAAACTAGCCTGAGCTGGAAATAGCTGGTTTAAGGTGGACCTCTCAGCCTGGCAAAGCAGGTCAAGCTGTTTTAGCGGGTAGGTCAGCTGGTCTTCCAGTGTTATCAGCTAACAGGGTTGTGTGTATCATAAAAGACATTTTGTGGTATTTTATCTCCCGTTTCAGCAGAATTAGTCAGTGAAGAATTTTAGAACAAGACTGACAAACAGTGCAACTTTCAGTGCTGCCGCCACCTCCCTTCTTGGCTGGTCTTAGATGGTTTAGGATGGAAGTAGCTTGTTTAAGCTCTGCCTCTCAGCCTGGCAAAGATGGTCAAGCTGGTCAAGCTGGTCTTCTAGCCTGGCCAAGCTTGTTTTAGCTGGTACGTCAGCTGGTCTTCTAGCCAGAAGAGCCAAGACCAGCTTGATCAGCTATAAAGTAGCCAAACCTCTGTAAAACCAGCCTCCTAAACCAGCTTAACAACCAACTTAGGGTTTTTTTTTTTTTTTTTAAATTGTGCCCTTTTAAATACATTCCCCAGCGCGTCGTAAAATATGATTTAACATCTCTCAACAGTCTTAGTGCAATTATTCAAATAACCTAAATAATGGTCTCAGTGAAGTTAATAAATGAACATGAAAAAATTACATGCAAGTTATGCAAGTTGTCTTTATTTTTATTTTTTATAAATGTCATTTGGTTAACACTGTGTGCACAAAATGTGCAATTATAACACAGTGTGTTAAATTCCTAACACACTCTCTTTGTTAAAAGGGATAACACATTACAAATTAACACAAACTGTGTTCTGGGTCCAAACTGGGCCTTATCTAGACACAGATTGTGTTGTTTTAACAAAACATTTTTAAGAGTGCACTCAGACTCCTAAGAGGACAACCCTGAAGAATGTAAAAATAACATTCATCCACTCAGGTGTCTACAGAGGTGTTGTGAGTCATTGGTGCTATAGAAAGACTGCCATCTCTGAATATCTCTGACTCTGAATTCACCAAATCAATTTAGTTCTTAAGTCAACAGACAATATGCATATTAAGACGCAAGACATAATTACATTTTGTATATAAAATTGGTAACACTTTGTATTTGTTAAAATTAGTTAATGCATTGTGATAACAGTAAGATGACAGTCAAGTGCTGTGCTGCTCCTCGCTATAGAAATCGAATGTCTTTGCAAATGAATTGGCAATCATATTAATTGGCAATCAATCATACACATTGATAACACCCAAAGGTTCTCAAAGAGGAACAGTCAGATCTGACTTTTTAATCACATGACTAAGAGCGAAAAAAGGGCATAAATTATATAATTATGTAAAAAAAATTACACATTTTGTGGCCAAAAATGTTTAGTAATGTTATAATTACTCCTCAGGGAACAAAAAATATTTAAAAAAAAACATGTCATGACCCCTTTCATTAATGTAGTTAACTAATGTTAATAGATGAGATTTTATTGTGTTACCATAAATTAGATACATATACCCACTAGATTGACGCGCAGCTGAAGAATATAAAAAAAAAAATCATTGTGTTGCAGTACAGCGGCTGCTTTCGGATCGCTGCGAGAGTTGTAGTCCACAGCAATGTAGTGCGGGGCATGTGCGAGTGTATGTGCGCTCTCCCTGTGCGTCTTCCTACACAAAGGTTGTAGACTGTTTTAAGTTTACTCCACCCGGGCACTGTTGGCACTGTAAACCGGCTAACAAGAACCAGTAAAGAATGATATGCACAAATGCACTGGTAACTTTGTCCGCTCGTCATTTTGCACGAACACAAGTTGACGAGCTGTTATGCTGCCTCCGAGAGAGTGGAGAAAGTAACAATAATGTTCATATTCTTAGTTCCCAACATTATTATAGAAAATTATGTATTAAAATCAAATTTTCGTTATGGTATAGTTAATTGTGTTATCATTGTCATTTACAATTTATGCAACAAAAACGAAACGAAAATAATGCAATTTTGCAGTTTTTTAACATGGCTAAAATAACAGCTGTACAAGAATGCGGTCTCTTTTATAACAAGCAGGCTTGACCTAATTTGTGACTGAAGGAAATTAACTTTTAAAGTAGCTTGTAAAACGTTTTCAAAGAGGGGTGATTCTCTTTTTAAAAAAAATCGTCATATGCATCCCTTGCAAGACGCAAATGTAGGATGTATGCTAAATTATGCATAATAATCAGTCAGCTATGAAAATGAACAGCAGGTTTATTTCAACCTTTCAAACACGAAATATAACAAATTATAGTGGCCATTTCTTAGCGACAAGTTCAACGAACATGTTTAAATAGGCGAAAAGCAAACAGCCTAATAAGAACTAAAATATTACGATATGACCATGGGCACTATCGTGCAACCCTAATTAATATTGATTCTAGCAAAATGAAAGATTATAAACACTTTGTATAGATCTCATAATAATTTTAGCATGCATAAGGACAATAGGACTTTTCGTGTTTACAACAGTGTAAATTAAATAACACTCGCCTTAGGTTGATATCTGTAGCCAAGGTAATATACAGAGACATTTCTGTTGTAAGTTCAGACATTTCAAATATTAAATATAAATTGTTAGTGCTCATTCTCATTTAAATACATTTACAACAATCAGTGCAGCCTTTTACTTCTCACCAATGTGTGTATGGCCTGTGTGAACTGATCATTCCACAGAAGTCTACAGAGTTTTCTGAAAAAATTTGCAGCTGCAGATTCAGTGCTGGCCTGCACGAATAATTTACAGCAATATTAAATATTATCTTTTGTAAAAAAGTTTATGAAAGTGATACACATCACTTTAATGAACAAATAATGAGATTTTTTTTTCTATCACTACAAACTTTCTTTTGCGCACCCCAGTTTGGGAACCACTGGCATAATGCATTGCTCCACTGACCTATGTCCCATTTGTTTGACGACAGTCATCAGGACAGAGGGCACAAGTGTAAATATTTACCCTTCTTTAGGAAAACTCTGTTTAATCTCAACCTGGTGGTGGCTCAGAAGTTCTGCTGTTGCTGCATTGAAAACCTATAATTAAAACAAGAGGAGAGAAAGATGTTCTGCTTTAACTAACATTCCCCTACTAATAACAAGGAAAGAAATGAGACCTTACCATTTCTCTAAATTACAACCAGTGATCATTATACAGGTGCTGGTCATATAATTAGAATATCATCAAGAAGTTGATTTATTTCACCAATTCTATTCAAAAAGTAAAACTTGTATATTATATTCATTCATTACACACAGACTGAGATATTTCAAATGTTTCTTTTAATTTTGATGATTATAACTGACAACTAATGAAAATCCCAAATTCAGTATCTCAGAAAATTAGAATATTATTTAAGACCAATACAAAGAAAGGATTTTTAGAAATCTTGACCAACTGAAAAGTATGAACATGAAAAGTATGAGCATGTACAGCACTCAATACTTAGTTGGGGCTCCTTTTGCCTGAATTATTGCAGCAATGCGGTGTGGCATGGAGTCAATCAGTCTGTGGCACTGCTCAGGTGTTATGAGAGCCCCGGTTGCTCTGATAGTAGCCTTCAGCTCTTCTGCATTGTTGGGTCTGGCATATCGCATCTTCCTCTTCACAATACCCCATAGATTTTCTATGGGGTTAGGGCCAGGCGAGTTTGCTGGCCAGTTAAGAACAGGGATACCATGGTCCTTAAACCAGGTACTGGTAGCTTTGGCACTGTGCGCAGGTGCCAAGTCCTGTTGGAAAATGAAATCTGCATCTCCATAAAGTTGGTCAGCAGCAGGAAGCATGAAGAGCTCTAAAACTTCCTGATATATGGCTGCGTTGACCTTGGACGTCAGAAAACACAGTGGACCAACACCAGCAGATGACATGGCACCCCAAACTATCACTGACTGTGAAAACTCAAGCAACATGGATTCTGTGCCTCTCTTTACTTTGGGACCACTCAGCAGCAGTCTAGTCCTTTTTGTCTTTAGCCCAGGCGAGACGCTTCTGACGCTGTCTGTTGTTCAAGAGTGGCTTGACACAAGGAATGCGACAACTAATACCCATGTCTTGCATACATCTGTGCATAGTGGTTCTTGAAGCACTGACTCCAGCTGCAGTCCACTCTTTGTGAATCTCCCCCACATTTTTGAATGGGTTTTGTTTCACAATCTTCTCCAGGGTGTGGTTATCCCTATTGCTTGTACACTTTTTTTTTCTACCACATCTTTTCCTTCCCTTCGCCTCTCTATTAATGTGCTTAGACACAGAGCTCTGTGAACAGCCAGACTCTTTTGCAATGACCTTTTGTGTCTTGCCCTCCTTGTGCAAGGTGTCAATGGTCGTCTATTGGACAACTGTCAAGTCAGCAGTCTTCCCCATGATTGTGTAACCTACAGAACTAAACTGAGAGACCATTTAAAGGCCTTTGCAGGTGTTTTGAGTTAATTAGCTGATTAGAGTGTGGCACCAGGTGTCTTCAATATTGAACCTTTTCACAATATTGTAATTTTCTGAGATACTGAATTTGGGATTTTTATTAGTTGTCAGTTATAATCATCAAAATTAAAAGAAATAAACACTTGAAATATATCAGTCTGTGTAATGAATGTATACATTATACAAGTTTCACTTTTTGAATGGAATTAGTGAAATAAATCAACTTTTTGATGATATTCTAATTATATGACCAGCACCCGTACATCGTTACATCCAGAAAGCCTTTATTTTCATACAATGGCCCAAAGCGGCATCTAAAAGGTAAAAAAAAACTAATTCTGTTTGCTTTGAATCACATTTATCTCTACTCTTGCCACATGCGTAAAATTTAAGTATTTGCTGTAGATGGAAAATAATGACTGTAAATGAAAAATAATTGACCACAAAACGTCTAACAATATCGGAAATGCCTGTATGACCCTGGAATTGCACAGAGAATGTTAACCGTGTCACACAGAAACTATAATGATAACTATAACAGTAGACTGGCATTTAAAGTGAGCACCTAACTAAAACAATTCTTATATAATCTGAATGACATAGTGCCGCTTAATTCCAAACACTGCGTAACTGTTATTAGACAGTAGTTGGGTTTCACGTTTATTCCGTGTCAAACTGAGTCCTGCCCTTTTGACCATCATATAACACAGGCACACTTATATAGACGGTCAGGTTTTAGACCGAACAGAAAGAAAGGGTGTTAACTAAATGGTATAGCAAGCTCGTGAAGCATTGCAATCAACTTAAAACGATGCTAAATTTAGTAAATCTGGTCGAATTAAAATCGCAGGCTTTAGTTCATTCAATCTTCTGCTCCCAGCGATTGCTGACCAGCACGTGTCGGCAAGGTCACGAAAGACTCCGCAATCTCTGTGTACGAGCAACAATCCAGTAGGCTCCAAGATAACAAGCCGACGTAATTTCAACATGCAACTTACCAAAAACCGTGTGGAACTCGTGCCTTGGTCGATAGCACCTACAAGAGGGCCCAGCATGATCCTGCTCGACGATGCAGCCATTGTAAAGTTCATTAAATCAGCGAGTAAGCAGAAGCATAAATAAAACACTCGGACATTGATCCTACTGCTCAGAACTCCGCCCCAACTCAGCTCGGAGGTTTGTGTATAATGCAATACTGATAGCACGTGACTACGTCTGACGTCTTTATTTTATAACGTGCAAAGTACAATTTGCGACCCAAATAAAAAATAAACAGTTACTGCAGGACATGTAACTAAATTTACAATCTGGACAACAACAGCATATTAGGAAATTAAATAAAATCTTATTTTATATATGTTTCAGTTCAAATATATTTATATATTGCGTTTTGCACAATGTTGTAAAAAACTTTGAAAAAGTAAGTACAGATCAAAAATCATAATAAAATATAATACGTGGCATACAGGCATATGCATATTAAAGCATATTAAAACGTATATTGGCTATATTAATTAACTATGCTAATTTTGTAATCGGTTTATAAATAACAAGATAAACATGATAAATGACAAGTAGACATGCCTTTCCAGCTAATGTGGAAATGGGCTTTAGCAAGAAGGAGTAAATTATATAAAAACAGCAGAATTATGATACAATGTGCATTACAAGAATCAAAACGAAAATATAAACTGAGATAGTGAAGTCATAAAAGCAAATGTCAGCAGTATCCCAGTAAGCCATAGAGGGACAGTGGCAAGGAACCAAAACTACAATGATGTATAAATTAAGAAATAAAACCTTGGAGAAACCAGGCTAAAACTGTCAGAGTCATGGCATACTTGTCTGGGTTTTGACTGGTTCTCTGTCACTCACTCAGCAAATTGGCCATTAGGCCATTGGGATTTGGTGAGTGGGATTTGCATGCCAATCCCCACCTCGGTCATCAAATGGCAAGCTGTCTTTTCAATTCAATTTTATTTATATAGCACTTTTTACAATATTGTATTGCTTGTCCGCTGCCATCTACTTCAGTGGAGCTTCTTTTCTGAAGATGAAAAAGCTATTATGTGCATTCTCCATAAGTAGATTTGTCATTGAGGCTGTTAATGACTGTTATGACTGTTCATCTGTCCACATTCTGTTTACAGATGTTTTACATACTGAAGCTCAAAACACATTCGGATGTCATGCCAGAACATACCTTGAACCTGCCATAGTTCACTCCTGGAATAAGTTTGATCACCTGATCCAGTATGGTGAGGTCATACTTGGCGGAGATATGCGAGCAGACTCACCTGGTTAGTTTGGTGTCAGTTTGAGATAAATGTTGTTTCTGTGTTGAGTTATTTTTTTAATTGATTAGTAATAATATGAATTATTTTAGGACAAATACGGCAGCTAGGCAGGTAGTTGAACTTTCATGAAATTTATTGGATCATTCATCAAAATTATTGTATGAATATTGGAAAAAATTAAATGAAAAAATGTTGGTTATGGTGCACCAGAATGTAAAGATGCTGGATGCAGGGAGTCAGTCTAGACCACAAGCACAAGGTAATGGCAGTGGTGATATTTTCATCTGCTCCATTTTTTATGTTCTCTTCGGTTGTCCCTGTTCCATATAGGGATATAACCACACAGACACTTCGGCCAAGAAATCCCCAGCAACAGCTGACAAACCACAGATAGGCCAAAAATCTGCATTGCCTGCAAGACATGGGGAGAGAGGCATTTATTACATTTTCATACATTTGTTCTGGGTATGATTCAAGATGATGTCTGCCCAATTTACTTAACTAATAAAATTTGTTATTGCAATGATGTACTTCCTTTCTGTTTTTCTGTTTTGTTTTGCTTTGTATTTAGCGCAAGTCTCAACCAAATGTGTATTAGTCTAATTACACACTGGTAGTCAATGGGTCATCTCAGGCCTACCTTTCCCTTCCTCTGAGTGACAAATGGCCTTGGTCTGCTCTGTACATATTTATAGCATTTTGCGAAGAGTATGTGTTCAGGGGGGATGCAAGATGGCGCCTTAGAGTGAATACTCGTTTTAACGAGCTGCGCAGTGGTCTCAGTTATTCATACCAATTTCTGTTACATTTAGACAGAGGAGTAACTCAGTGACAACCTCTATATTGACAGAATAACTTTAAATAACTATTTTAACAAATCATCCGGCGTTGCGCTGAGGAGTGCGAAAAAAACGGCGTCAAGAAACACACATAGCCCGACAGCCGCGGCCGTGGATAGCATGCCAGCTACGGCCTCTTTAACCCATGAGGGAGAGGCCGAAAAGGTGACCGCTGACGCCCCTCCTGTTAGTCTTGTCTCTGACCCTAACCTTATACAAGTGTAGCGTATCAGCCGGGTTGGAAAGCTTTATTTAAAACACTATCGCTCTTCTGCTGAAACGAGGGAATTTAAGCCTTAGCTCAAAGGGAATAATAAGTATAATTAACCGCAATTAATTATACTAATTATTGTAAGATGTATATATATGTTTACCT
>JAZGTK010018977.1:0-11600 GCA_036877625.1 Ambastaia sidthimunki | reverse complement strand
AGGAAAATTATCATCAATATGATATTAGCAGATGCTCCCTAAACGAATCAGAGGGAAAACTGCTTATTCCTCTGTCTGTCCAGATAACAAGAAGGAGAAATGAAGACTTGGAGGAGGAAGACAACTGACACATTTTAAAAAGGGGGGGATGAAGAGGGAATTCAATTTATTCATTGCAAAGGAATGAACACTGTCCACTACTGTATATTAATAGACCTTTATAAGTTTATTAAGTTTATAAAGCATGTGTATAGAAAAGGTCATCTTTGTAAAATCGTCTATAGGCTGCGAGATTGTTCTTGGTGCGGCAATGTTTGTGTAAAGCATTTGTAATTGTAACTCAGGTTTCTATATTGCCATTATCATGAAGGAAGCTGTTATGTAAGATAAAGCTTTGACTCCCCCAAGCAAACGCGAGTATCGGTGTGTTTTGCCTCTTAATTGCTTTAACTGCTTGTAACTTAGGAAATAATGTTTAAACTGTGGAAAATTAAATCTCCCTTATGACAAAGCAAGCACTATTATACAAAAGAAGGGGCCCATTTTGTTAATGGTTCCATGCAAGAATTGGCCATCTTGCCCAATAATGTTTGCCGTACATCTCAGTTCATTTGTTTACTGTCGACTCAGCAGAATAAAGATGGCAAATAATAACGTGCGGGTCTCTAAATATGGAAAAGAGAGTAAGCAAGAGGAAGGGAGAAATAGAGAAAAAAGGGGTGGGGGCTATTTTGACAAAATAGAGGTATGGTGCAGTCATTTTGTATTATGGTTGTTGGGCTTTAGCGCCAGCAGGCCAATGAAGTCAATTACTTTTGTTTTGAATTGCTCCACTTCCATTTTCCGGTAAACAAAACTATTTTTAAAAGTACTGGAGGGGTTACACTTTAAATCTCTAAAAATTTGGGTTGCACTTAACTCAAACGCAGTTTGAGATACACATTCTACAGATTTTGCATATGCCCTGACACCTCACCATAACAACAACATGGCTGCTGTTTTTATGCCATATGCTGTAAATATTTTTCACTGGGGAGTATTTGTGCATTTATACACTACTTATGCTAGTATCACTTTACAAAAATATTGACTGAACCAGTCCTACATATTGATGCTCTCTGCAGATGCTGGTCTAGTTTAAATGGCTGTCTTTCAGATGTAATTATGATTATAAGCTAATGATTTTAGTTCTGTTTTAAGCATTGGAGAAACACTTTAAATGCACAATGTTTAATTACAAATATACAGTTTGAATACATAAGATAATTTTGATATACTGTATATGTTTTGTTTAAGTATTAGTTACAAAATGCAAACCATGGTACCGTTTCCCTTTGGTCTTATGCTACCTTGTTTTAGTAGAGTAGATCTACCCCATGCCAACTTTATAACCCTTTTTACTTTCAAAGACGTTTTACCTTCTGTGTGTGCTCACTCACCACAGCACCACTGATTCAACTTGTATCAAACTGTTTTTGGCAAAGAAGAGTACATTTTCTGTTTACTGAATGTTTAGCTTTGCCTTTCAAATATGGGACTCATCAGTTTTACTACAGGCCTGTATTTTATCATGTCACTTATGTGTTTTTGGCTGTTATGACTGCTACCGGTAACACTGTCACTGGGCAAGTGTCACAAAACTGACTGCTGGTAATGGAAGGAGTTCCTGTCAGCTATGTTTATGTATGCTTTTAGCGTACATAAACTACTCTGGGGAAGCACTATTTTTACATATAGGAATAAAAGAAAAAAGTGAAAGATTGTCTTACATCAAGAATCGACAAGGAGGCAACACTGTGTGCCTGTGTGATGGTCAAGGTGATAGCAGGTAGATGGTAGTCATGTGCTTGTGCAGTCAGTAGTGCACTTTACACTGTGTGTGTGTGATTGTGTGTGTGTGTGCGGGTGAGCTCTGAGGCAGGTTGAGGCCTGGCTGGCCGGGTGAGGCCTGTTCATTTCACAGCTGTAGTGGGATTATGTGGAGTCAGTGTGGAGGGGGTAAGCCTGGCCCTTTTATCTCATTCAAACATGCTGCTAATTCAGCAACACGCGGCTGGCACCGCGACTAGCACGCTAATCACCGCATCACTTTCCCCGCAGTGAATAAACCTCCATTCTAATCCCCAATCAACCACACTGACACCCGTTTACACAGCCCAGACACGCCGGGAAACTGAGAGAGAGAGAGAGAGAGAGAGAGAGTGCAAAGGAGGGTGCAAGGATGGGGTTCAAATGGGGGAAAGCGATACACACGCACATACACATATATTGAACAGTAACATATATAATATATAAAATATTACTCTGAGGTATATTAGGTTACATAAATGTTATATCACTTTTGTTTCAGTTTGTTAGTTGTAAATGTTAATACAAATTTATAAGCTTTGTAATCAAATGAAATTGCTCCTCTCCAAGGTGCTTGAAACAACCTGATCACTACAATATACTGTGAAAAGTGCACTTAAGGATGTTTTACAAAAGTAATGCCATAATTATATTTTAATCAACTACTTGGGGTGACCACCCATTGTCTTTAAAACAGCTTTTCCTTGATATACGTGCAAACATTGTAAAAGGTAGCTTTGCAGGTAAATTGTGTTAAGCTTTGTTATTGCACTTATAATATTATTTATTTTTATTTGAAACATTTTTCTAATTTTAAGGTGAAGTTTTAACTCTAATGTGCTGTGTTTATGTTTGTCCGTTTTATAGTCTGAGTGATGCAAACCACACAGATATACGCTGTGTAGAGGCAAAGAGACAAGAATAAGTGAAAAGTGGTACAAATATATCACCCACAATTCCCACTGGGTTAAAGAGGATAAGTGCCTCAGTTTCATGTGCTTGTGCAGTGTAGGAACAGAATAGATGTGAGAAGAACCTGGAAAAGGTCTTTTTCCCCTCTCATAAGTCAAAGAAAAACATAGAGGGCTATGAAACACAACCATGAAGAATGGCATGATAATATACTAACATCTCAACTAGACAGCGGCGTTCTAACATAAGACATGAGCCTTTTTAAATGATGTGCCTGCGGGGCAGATATAGACGCAGTGTTTTGTCAATTATATGAAAAAGTGATGAGATATTGATATAGCTATCAAAGCTACATTTTAAAACTTGCCATCTCATCAAATGCACATCTATGATATTAAACATAAGCCTTTTAGGAGTGAATACGGAATTACAGATGAAGAGAGAGAGAGAATGAGAGTGAGAGAGTTCAGTGTGCTCATAATCACACACACATCAGATCAATGAGGAAGGAAGGGGTCAATGTTTTAGTCCATATTTTATGATACTGCCACAATTGATTGTTTTTACAAAAACAAACACAAACTTTCTTGATAATAATAATAAACATTATTATCATTATTATTACTATTATGGCCATCAATTATTATTGTTGTTGTTTAATTTGGCTGTTTGTATTGACATTTTGCTTTATGTTGTATTGCTTTATGTCAAATGTTGCATCCACCTAATTCAAAAGCCACAAATTTATCTGCATTAAACTGAAAATTTTACAAATACATTTGCGTTTTACAGAGTGCATGCAAAATGACTCTGTAGTTTTCTGTTAACATGCACAGACACACACACACGCACACACACACACACACACACACCAGGAGATCTGACCCCCTGCAGATACAGTAATTATTCACTCTATCAGTTAATGTAATGTGTCTCATAGAGTGCTGAATGTTTTTAATGTGTATTTATAATGCAGTTACAATATCATATTGTCCCTGTAGACCTTGACGCATCCATATTCATTGTCTATGTATAAAATTTGTGTAAGCTTCACAATAAAAAAAAACATCTTTGCTATTTTGACCCTTTCTCCCCATGAGCCCACACTCAACACAGATACTTAAAGGTGTCACATTGATAAATTCTATTCTTTCTTGTGTGTTAATTCCCAACATTAATGCAAATGAACTGCTGCCAACAGAGCTCTGAAAAATTATCATTTTAATGTTTTAAAAGATATGAGACAGTTGTTATGATTATTGTTTGTCATAGACATACATATATGCAATATATGAATGCATTTGCATCAACAAGTACATATAACACAAGCACACGCATATGCTTAGAGTCACTGAATATATAATAAGGACCCATGGGACAGTTTGAAATCTTTTGTGGAACAGGTCGAAATATTTCTCCACACACATATGATCACAAATATAAACTGACAGTGGACTCTCTTTTTGCACGCTCTCTCTCACTTGTTCTCTCTCTCTTTCTTCTTCTTTGTGTCTCTCGTTCTTCTCCTGTACTATATCAGCCCCAGGGGTAATTATGGATGAGATGCGGAAATCTGGGTGTATTATTCAGGTCTGTATTACAAACCAAATGGGAATGGCAATTATTTTCTATCTCTGTCACCTCCCCACAAGCCCTTGCAGCACTGTTTGTGTGTGTGGGGGTTAACTTAGCTATACTTAGGGGACAAATTTGTCCCTAAAAGTTAGGCAAATCTGACAAACCTGTCTTTGGAGACACCTGGGATCAACTGGAATAAACAATTCATTAAATAAATAATGATAAAATATAAGCATAAAAAATATGTTAACATTTTTAATTAAAAAATATACTTATTAAAACTGACAAAACATTCTCTAAGATTATAGTTATTCACAAATAATGTAATTTTTTTTTTTTTATAAATATTAGCCAGAAGTAATTTTAATTTGCTTTACATAAATACATTAAATCTATGGCATGTCCTATTTAGGAGTCGTGGCATGTGCATGTTTAAAGTCATTTACATTTACTGATTTCCAAACTGAAAATTCTATTATCAACTACCCAGCCTATAAAATTTGCCCAAAAAGAGTAATTCTCAAAACAACAAAAGCTGCTTTTTCATACAGTAAAAATGTTGTTAGCTTCATCTAAAAACATTCTTGACGCTATCCATAAACAAGTAAAAAGTCAGATGTTTATGCATTTGTGATCGTTGAGACGTCCATTCACCTGTTCTTCACTTTCTCATTTTGTCTCTCTGAGTGGAGCTGATCTTCAGGGCAGAGTGAGAAGCAGATGAGAGAAGCTGAGCATTAAAGCATCCGTGAACATCTGCCACAATTCATTCAGCTCAAACTCTCGTTCCATCTTCTCCACAGATCCCAATGAAACGGTATCATCTGTCTGCTCTCCTCATCCATCTCGCAGCTCTCTATCCCTCTTAGCAAAGCTTTCTCCATCTCTCCTCTGCTTCTTTGATGCTCACTTGCCCTATATCCTGTTACTGAGAAGTGAGGGGAAGATTGTATGTGTAGGTCTTTGTGACTATGTGCTTCTATTCTTAAGATATCAAACTTTACATAAACTTTAAAAGGTTCTATGTCAGTCAGACAAAAGCAGAAATTTGTATTTTAAATGTCTTATAAACACTGAAATTGGTCTGACTGTAATTGTTAGATTTTTCAGAAATTTGAATAACAGACGTAAATAACGTGATTGTAGATTGACTTTGGTCCAAATTTATACCAAAATTGAAGCATAAAGGATGTCAGAAATGTACAAAGTTGTGATGTTTTTCATGTCTTTTTGGTTGTGCGGGTCTTGCATTTCAAAAGCAGGATAGCTAATTGCTTTTTTTGGGCTTTTGCGTGTCATATGTCACTTCCTCAGCAAAAACTCTTCCTATTCGCTATTCTGTTCTGTCACATACACTGATGAGGATTGTAACTCAACTACGCAAAAACCTGCTGTTGCTTAATTGTGACTACATATGTAAATGTACTGAGTGAGAGAATTAGGAGAGGGCAAAACAGATAATTAAGAATACAGGAAATCCATTTATCTCCAGAAGACACAAGAGGAATATAAACAAAAAGAGAGAGAGAAAATCTGAGCAGGGAAACAGTGGCGTAAGAGTTAAAGTTTGTGGTCAGCAGCACCACGGGCATCATAAATCAGATTTCCCACAATCCCTGTGGAGGAGCCCTGCGCTCGGCCTGCCGCAGACACGCTCAGTGGGGCGCGGCACATCGATTGGCGTCGCCACTGTGATGATGAGTGCTGCGGGGTCCGGAGGTGAGGGGGGATAGTGTGTGTTTGTGTGTGTGTGAGGTGGAGGTAAGGTCTACTTGCTCATGAAGAAGTCTACCTCAGCACCTGCTCTGGAAAAAACAGTGAGTTGGACCCAAACGAATGTGCAGACTCTCGGCCTATTTCCTATCAGATCAGCATTCACCTTCAGTCTCTCACACACACATACAGGAAAAACAAACAATAGCATGCTGACACACACACACACACAGATATATTTACATATTCATCACAAACACAGCTGAGAAGCTGACCAGTTGTTAACTCAACACAATGGTTTTTGTGCCGTTAATAAACATCAGATATTCTTATTTTATTGTCACCTTGTGGTTGTTTCTGAAAGCTGTTAGAGAGATTGCAGGTTACTGTAAGGTTTGCATACTTTTTGAGTGAATTTAGAAAGTGACTTTGTATTTTGTATTTTATGTAGGCTATTTTGGTCCACTCACAAATCAATGTAGTACATCAAATATAACCAATCGCCTTTACAAAAATAGTGCTTCATCTAAATAAATACTGCCACAGTTTGCTGCAAATATTCCAAAAAAGTGTATTAAACCTTACAGAAAAATATCATTCTTTACAAACCACACAAGAATCAGCTGTTTTGCAACAAAAACTTTCTTAGACTCTCGCACAATTCTCCACAAATTATAAAATTACCAGACACGCAAGTGTATCTGCACCCAAACCCGGTCACATGTCTATCACTCAAAAATAATCCAACATAACACTTTTTACAATGAGTATAGTAGCATTTCTCAGCTTTCCTTTTGTGTTGTGAAAAGTTTTGAAACTCTTTTCTTATTGGCTGCAAAGTGAAATCCCCCCTCCACTGCTTCCTCCTCTCTCGCATTTCTCCCTTTCATAAATTTCATTAAGAAAGAAATCACATTACACTATTTCTCTGGACCTGCTTCCAGAGGTTAACCACTTTGCTTAGCCATGTAAATTCTCAGCTTAGTCAGGGCCATTCTCCACAGCCTGGCTGCTTCGATGCAGCCCGCGTCGAATTAAGCGCTATCTATGTAAATTTGTGTGTGAATGTGTGTGTGTGTGAGACTTGCAGATGGACATGGGTGTGTTGAATGTGTAAACCCATTCTCCTGGATTACTGAAATTGTATGTGTGTGTGTGTGTGTCTGTGTGTGTTAAGGTCTACTCACCATATGCACATAGGATGAGCACGTTGTGTTAACCCTATCCACTGGATTATCCGGACGGAGTGAGTGTGTGAGAGTGAGACATAGTGAAGCACTTGAGGATGGAGAAAAGGAGGTTAAAGGGGAACTTATCGTCTTTGAGCAGAAGATAGACTTTTACTGGCTGGCCTATCCTGCTGCACAACTAGCGTGAGTTTGACACTTCTCTATAACAAGGTAAACTCCAGTCCAAACCTGCAGTCACTCTGTAGGTAGTGTAATGTAACACACTCACTTACTGTACCTGCAGACAATGACACAGGTGATGCAGGAATACAGCTTTAAAAACATCTTAACCAGAACTAAATCAAGTCTTTCTTTCTGGGAGGCAAGTTAATAAGCTAATAAAAATATTTTAAGAAATAAAAATTGGTCTGATTTTGGTGGCTTTGATGTCTGTTAGCTTTAAATCCTTCTATATACAAAAATCAAAAACTACTAGAAGTTTTTTCCAGTTGGTTTCTTCTTATTTAAGACCTTTACTCCATTTTAAAACGAAACATTTTTAAACATTTACTACATTTTACTGTCTTCAGTAAAGATGAATTCTGTACCACAGTGTAAAACTTAAAGAGCGGGTAACATCTAATTTACCTACTTAAGTCAAAAACATTATTTAAAATGAGTTATTATGACCTATGAATCTCAGGTTAGAGCCTGCGTTCATTATTTCTGCCTTTAAACTACAGCAGCCTCACAGATGGTTCTTGGCAGTACCAATAACACAGCTCTAAACAATATAAACAACACCCAAACACTCTGTCAAGTCTAGTCTAAGAGTAACAACTACAATTGACTTCTAATAGTTGTAGTTTCTTCCTATAGTTCAAGGGTCAAATGAAGATCCATGGCTATACATAAGCACTTCATGGAGATCACCAATGCCACAATTTATCTTCCTACTGGAGCAAATAGTCTTGAGGCCTCCAGGCTCCTACCACTCCACTCTTTATCTATCTGTCCATTCATTCATTTGCTCAGTCACTTACTCCGGCATACCCTGCAGTCTATCATTGACTCTGTTGAATGATAGTTCCCTTGTTTTATCAATGGCACAGTTGGCTCACAAACTGCCCTGCAAGTGAAAGGTCAACCAAAGGTGATTGGGTCAAGAAATACTGCAGTCAGAGTTTAAAGACAGCACTATTTAATCTTTTACATGGATGGGGATCTACTCATGTTTAGATGATCTCATGATCTCAGATCATTTTCCTGTAGCTGTGTAGATGTGGAACTTGTGGACGAGAGTAAAGTGTGTAAAGCTGCCCCAGTTCCACCAGTAATCTATTTCTAAACCGGTTTGTCCTCTGCCCTTGTTCAATCATTTCCTGATTGATTTTGATCTTGATCAATCTTTGGGAAGACAGATGGTCTTGCTCTAGTCGTTAGTCTATATTCTTCCACCACACACACACACATGCACACACACACACAGTCCGGCCCCTGTCCCAAGCTCTGATCTATACTGTTGCTTCCTCTATGGCTGAAGGCAAATGAGGGAAAGGGTCAAGACTGGAGGCATCTATCGATTCAGCACACATACAGAAGCAACTTCCCAGGCGTCTCACCCTCTTGTAACCACTTCCTGTTCTTCAGTCAATGTCTTGTCCTTAAGGGCAGACCAAACCAGAGTGTGCTTTTAGTAAAGTACAGTGTCAAAAACCCATAAGATGTTTTTTCCCAAGGGTCATGCCCACTCAAATATGCCTCCATATTTACAGTAAATACAGTACTGTGCAGAAGTGTAGATACATTAGAGGCCATCAGAGAAAAAAATGTTTATTTACTTGTTTATTTAGTGCAATGTGCTTTAGTGTGACATTAGAAAATATCATTAAAGATCTCCAAACAAGTTTTGCCATTAACTTAAACAATAAACAAGCGAAACTTTTCTATAAACAAGGAGTCTTAAATAGACCCACCCAGAGACCTTCAACTTCCATCTCAGTTGTCTGAAGTTACACAAAGAGACAGAAATCTGCTACTGCTATTGATATCTTCTACTGACAAACAAAAGCAAAAAATAATACAAACAGACATCTTTTTTTCTGATTTCTAATGTCTAATTTCACAAAGTGAGCCATGAAAAAAGCACTGAATGATAAAATGCACAGCTTTGCTTTGGCAGACATGTCTGTGGATAAGCAGCAATAAATCTTGTAGGTATATAATAGTAATAATCATATAGAATTAAAACTCATAACACTGAGCCATTTGGCCAACATGAATGTGTAAGACAACACATCAAATAAATCATCTCAGTTAATTACTTATTGTCCATTAAGAGATAGTGCTAGGGTGTGTGTGTGTGTGCGTGCGTGTGTGTTTACTTAAACATATATTCAGGACAAACTTGTACACAAAAGTTAGAAAAACCTGACAATTCTGCGCAAAACCTCCTTTTGGGGATGTCCTCATTTGTAAGAATGCTATAAAACAGTAAATGGAGTTTTTTTGTTTTTGTGAAAATGCAGAAAGTTTTCTGTTAGCATTAGGGTTAAAGTGTGGGTTAGGTTATTTTGTTTATATGTGGGGTTACTTAATCATATATTAGGGACAAATTTGTACCCAAAATGTCCCCATTGAGTTAAATAAGTAAACTTGCGTGTTTGTTTGTGTTTTACCGTGGTGAAAAACCATAAATATTGTTCTTAAATATTTCAATCCTTCTGTGTTCTTTTTTTCAACCAAAAAAATTGATTAAAACAATCTTTTAGTGTGAAAACCAGAATAGCAAAATATAACAAACCAGCAGCAGCTTGTGTAATAGATGATAGCTATCCAAACTCCTGCCTTTGTGAAGGTGGAAGGGTGACTACTGATGTGTGACTTTATGTCTGGAACAGGTGTGATCCAGCAACAGCTTTCTGTATCTTTTCAGAGACTGTAAATCCCTTGATAGAGAGAGAGCGAGAGAGAGAGAGAGAGAGAGAAAATCTTCCCAGTCTTTCCATGGATGACAACAGCGGTGGAAATCCCTTCCTCTCAAACTCTCAAAGTAAGAACCGGATGAGAACCAGATCAGGAAGGACCACTGAAGACCAAAGCCTTGGGATTCAAAGTAGCAAACCCCCAGACTCACTCTCAGTCTGCAACAACAGAAAGAGTGTGTGTGTGTGTGTGTGTGTGTGTGTGTCTGTGTGTGTGTGTGTGTGTGTGTGTGTGTGTGTGTGATGGGGAGGCCTGTAGATGACATTGGAGAAGCATATGATGAAATAAGGGGGGGTTGGAGGCACAACGCTGTGTATTGGTAACCCTGCAGGAGCTTCTGAAGAGATCAACCACTATTCTCACCAGCTTAGAGAGAAAGTATGAGGCATAGAGAATATGAGAGAGGGATCTGTACAGTATAAAAAAGTTAGTTGTAAACTCACAGTTGTACCGATTACAAAGCACACAACTAAAACACTATCATGCACAAACGTCAAAGAAACAATTTTGAATTCATGCAAAAGTCACTGCAAAAAAATATTTATATTATTGTTTTTTCTTGTTGATTAATAAAAAAATTCCAAATATCTTATAAAATTAAAAAAGTAAATATTGTGCAACATTTTAGGACTTGTTATAGTACCTTATTTTATGTGATGTTTAAAGTGTGCAAATCACATATTTGTGTTAAAATTAATGCTTAGGAAAATTAAAGGATAAAACGTGTTCTAAATAAAAGATGTTTTATTTTCTTTTGCAGTGTAACGGGTTCCTCTGAGATCCAGAATAATTCTGGAGTGTTGGACATATCGAAACCACTCAAACAGCTTGTAGTGACAATAGACAAATGCACCATTGTGTGTAGAGAGAGGGGAAAATAAATAAATGATGAGGGCCAAAATCACACAGTGTTAAGCAAACCAGATGGAAGAAGAATTACAGTGGGAGAGAGAGAGAGAGAGAGAGAGAGAGAGAGAGAGGTTTAATTATATTTCACCATCAAAGCCCCTATAACTTTTTTATTGTTGACTCTGCCCAGCTTTAATTATAATAATGTTTTTCCAGAATGATGTGCAGTTTTTATAGGTAGGTGAAGTGGTTGGGGCTAGTATTTAAATTTTTTTGGCTTTCATTACATGGTTCAAAACTGACTTACATTTTAAATTAGAAAAATACATATTAAATTATATTTTTTAATAAATGTCTTTGTAAAAATATATAGACACAGAGACAATGATAAATAGGGGGAGAAAGAGAGAGAGCCTTAGGAAAGTCTGCAGGTGTATAAGAGAAAGAGAGAAATGGTTTGAGAATAAAATTTCAGTGGTGGATGAACTTTGACCTTGGAAAAATGGGGTTACTGTGCCAGTAAACACCTTTAATGGTGAAGAAAGG
>JAZGTK010018976.1:0-11600 GCA_036877625.1 Ambastaia sidthimunki | reverse complement strand
TTCAATCACTCATCAATCACTTCATTTATTATTAATCTCACAGCAGTGATGCCAAAGGTCAGGTGAGCTCAGAGGTCATAGGAAGGGTTTGACCCTTGCTCTAGGTCTTAATGAAAAGGCCTTACCAGAGTTGTTCATGTAAATGTATTTTTCCCTCAAACTCAGTACCGCAAACTTCTGCATGCAGGGCAGAACCAGCTGTTTGGGGCTAAAAAGGCAACCAGCACAGACTGTCAGTTACAGAGAGAATCAATCAGATTCAGATATAAAATCAGATACAATCAGATATAAAATAATAAAATAATTTATGGACACTCAAAGCACTTTTTAGGAGGCAACCAGCATTTTTAACGTTAAAGACTTTATTTTCTGAGCAGTTAATTATATTACGGGTGATGAAGTGAGGTTGATGTTTAAGGGGTGCAGTGGGAGTGACTTTGTGCCACAAAATGTTTTAGACTATGCAACGTTTTAAGAGATATCAGAAGACCTGATATATTTGTTCCAGTTATGAGACAGGGGAGATTGTATAACGTTATACCTACGCAATAACACTAGCCGCTCGACTGTGTGCTGATGTGTTGGGCCAGAAATGAGAGATTGCTGTGATTTCAGGGTGTTGCTTGTTCTTGGACTAAAAGTGCACCAGTTGAGAAAGTGTGAATTACTACTGAAGAACTAGAATGGAGATAGTTTAAGCACTTCTGCTGTTGGACTCAAAGGTTTCTGTCTTTTCAGCCTTTAGTCCTGCATGCCCCTGCAGAGTGATTTCACAGGGGTGTGTGTCTGTTTGTGTGGGTGTAATAGTGTGAATCATCCTGTCTTTACTGAGAGACTTATACATGACTATTAAAAATAAACCCTGATAAACCCCTGACTTTCGCTATCATTACTTTAGCACACATGGTAACAGCCATCAATGTCCTATAACACAACACTAGAATGTGATTAGTGATGTAGGGGAAACAAACATTATGTATGAATTAAATTAAAAACTAAACAAGACAAAGAGTTCCAGCATATAGGAAAACTCTTTAAAGGTTGTAATCCATAACACTGTCCTAAGGTAACAATTTAAATTGTGCAAAGATGCTATTAAACGAACTTTAAAATATGACAGTTTAGGTTTGTTTGTTGTCTGGGTCCTGCATTGTAGCATTATAGAGAGAACAAAGCGTTCCTATCTAATTTGATTATCCCACAATCAAAAACAAAAAATAACTCTTTGTAAGATCCTGCCTGTGGATTATAATCCTTTTCTAATTAAACAGGGAAAACTATTTAAACAGACTTGTGGTTTCAAGTGGGTGAGACATGAATGTTTTATGATCACACTGCTCATAATAACCAACACAAATCTCCTCTGTAAAACAGACAAATACAACTCACTAATTTGCTGGAGTTTATGTAAAACTACCATCGACTCATATTTCACTCAACCATGACCTCATAAATTATCCAAATTAAATTAAGTGGTCTCTAACAGCAGTCTTTGGTCATGCAAGTTCTGCCCACATGTTACATTAGTGTAGAGCAGACAGCTTTTCACATGACGTTCATACCATGACTGCAACACTTTTCAATCCACTGACCAGCAAACAGTGAGTAAATTAGTCCTAATGAACCAGTCTGGCTTTAACCAAAGAAATGAGTGAAGAGATTTGTATTATCTGTGTCTGGGACAGAGTCTGGTTTCTTATCAATGTAAACACAACTGGTCACACACAGGTGAATCTGGATCCAGACCCACATCTCTAATTGGATTTCCACACATTTGTTATGTTTAGACATCTGGTGATGCTGGAAGACTCATGCAACCTAGGAAAAATATGAGGCAACTCGGTACTGACAAATGTTTCATCTTTTTCTCAAGTACATTTGCCCAGTTGGGGCTTCTGGTTAATTAAATATCTCTTACTGTGAAATGAAATCTTAGTGAATGAAATCTTAGTGTGAAGAAGTGAAAGAATGGAATAGATTACTTCTGTACTTATAGGCAGTGCAGATGGCATTTTGTCTTCTTGACTGCACAATCTGTATCACCATCATTAGGAATGCAGGAGGAATGCAGTGCATGCTGGGTAATAACACTGGCACAGAGATCTTAGGAATGTCAGAATGTCACTATCATCTTGCAGCTCTACAGTATTTAAGAAGCCAGTGATCTTTTACAAAATGAATAGTTGATGTAATGAATACAGGGGCATCCAAAAGTCAAAATCCACTTGTTTCTGACCTAAATATGTAAAAAGTGTCTTTGATGTTTCTCATTTAACCTTTGTTTAAATTTCTGATTTTGTTAGTTGTTTCTGTTGAAGTACAAAAATGTATAAAATTGCGAGGTTTACTAGTATTTGATATGTCCCTTTGATATATTTGCTTTAATGATTTTGATTTATTATTTATTATGTAAAATTAGGATAAAAGTTGCCCCAAATGTGTTTCAGGAAACTTAATGCATCAGGGAACCACACACACACATAACAGTGTAATTTATGACTGGGCAGTTGTCTCTACTCTGCTTCCGGGCTGGGTGCTGGTGATGGCAGTAGAGTGTATTAGGTGTCCAGTCTTCTGCCTGAAGCAAAACTGTCAGTACAGCAAGTCAAGGAGCCCAAACTATTCTGACACAATAGGTTTGACAAAATATACTGTATATACCACCATGTAACATAAATATTTTACCACCAAAAGCTTTCTGTTTAGTGTAGAACCTTCTGTTATACATAGTCTAAAGATTATATAAATAACATAAAACAGATCATATCTGGTGTGAAATATATTATATATTTTATGTATATATGCTATGTCTACGCTGGATTTGTATTAAAAATGTTGGATGATTCTACACATACCTGTATGTGTGTGTGCATAAATACATACAGACTGCCAAAGACATTGTGTGTGTTTTGGGTGGTGTGACTGTTTGCTGCTCACCATGTTTGTTGGAGTCTATGTGTCAATAGATATTTTTAGCTGGGGCTCTCACTGCATTGCAATGGCACCCATTTCCAAAATCTCAGCAACCCCCCACTCGACTCACTCTCACTGTGGGTCTGAAAAGAGCAGGAAGAGACAGTGAGAGAGAGAGCAGTTACATTGTTACACAACGGCCTGCAGAATTAGACCCTCACTGCTCTGTATCCATGGAGATAGTTTTCAAATAAGTGATGGGCTGTTGAAATGCACCCAACTGATCAGCACACTCGACTATTATCGTCAACCACTGCAGAGACACAGAACGGTAATTTGCAGAGAATAATGCTCTGAAGGAGACTGGCAGTTTGAAAGTAAGACTGTATAATTAGGACAACAAATGATGATTTAACAAGGGAACTAATTAATTAGGCCACAGACTTCTTAAAATTACTGTTGTTGGGATGTCACAAAAGACATGTTTATTTACGGTTAGAATAGAAAGATGATGAAAGAGAGAAAGGAAGTGAAATGTAAACTTGTTCTGTTGTAACTGTCTGAACTCCTAAGTAGCCAAAATCTCTTTCTCCCCTTGTGTCTCTTTATCTGTCTGTTTCCATGTTGAGGTTTTGCAGATTTGTTGAATAAGGTGACCAGAGTATGTGGATGGAACATGAATGATCAACCAGAGCAAAACTGTCTAACCACACAGACACAAAAGCAATTACTGTCTGCTTAAGAACACCAGCAGTCACACTTTGAATCTGAATCAGTCATCTGTTTGAATCTGCCAAAGACATTTTCCTTAAAACAGCCAAGACAACAATGTAGAAACATCAGAATTAAAATGCGACATTGGTGTTTACAGATAATGAGTTATTATTGGAGTTATTCTGATATACAGATCAGAAATGAAGCAAAGATCAGAACTTCACAAATCCAATCCAAGGAAATGACTATCTCTGATACAAACTGGTCTAGAAGTTGTCTTAAAGGTATACTGATCAGAATATATGTTGTGAAACATAATATAAATGAATGCTTAAGACTTATATTGTATGCTGAAAGCTATACAATATAGAAAAATGGCAGAATCAACAACTAATGCATAAGATTACTGCTCAAGAAATAACTAAGGGCCTTATTACACTGAAACGTCAACTCCAGGCAGTCCAAGCCTGGTTCTTTGCTGCCCTGACCTGTGACTGAAATGGTGGTTTGACAGACTTAAGATCTAAGAAAGCATCAAGCAGACAAATTCTCAAAGTATGTGAGGTGACTGATATCAATGATGGAGCAGAAGAGCTCATGGATGAAGGACTGCCTGGTGCATTTTAATATCCCAAAAACCAAAAAAGATACTAGAGAACTGACACCCCTTATGACCCCACCTAGAGACCTGCTTGTGCCTGCAACCTGACCCTGTGACCTTTGACACATTCATCTATTTGAAAAGCTAAGCTAAGGAGTAACCTTAAATGGACAGTATATTCAAATGTGCAAAACTAATATCTATACCACAAAATAAAGCCTGGCACCATAATCACCATTAACTTTTTTAGTTAGTAACTTTTCTATGACCAGCACTATGATGTATTTAAAAAATAAACTTTAAACAGTCATTGAAAGACATGTATTTTACAAACCACCAAAACGGTCACTATGGTTTTCATAGCACATTTCATTCATATTTATAGTCGTTTACGCAGGACAAGTTCTGGCATCTGTGTGATGTATTATAAAATTACTGATCTGCGTATACATGTGTTAGATTGACAACTTCAACCATTGAGATTTTTTACTGTTATTTACTTTAACAGGTGTAATTATAACACTAATAACAACAGTAATGTTAAGTCTGTGGCCTAATGAGGGTCTAATCTCTATCATTGTCAGACACACAACATCTCACACACACACAGGACAAAGTCAAAAGTCTTGAATTCCTTTAAACCTCAGACACCAAATGTGACCGATCTCATTTCACAAAACATTCTCTCTCTCTCTCTCTCTCTATCTCCCTCTCTCTCTCTCACACACACACACACACACTTCCCTTAACCACCCCTACCATATTACTCTCCCATGACACTTCAGAGAAGCTCTCCAACTCTAGACCCCTGAGATGACCAACCATTTTGAAAGAGGACACCATAGAGGGCAGAACAGAGAGTATCCTGGAAGTCTTCAATTGTGTGTGTGTGTGTATATGAGAGAGTGGAGGTGGGGGAGGATTTATGTGTGTGACATTGAGAGCTCATTGATAACTGAGGTAGCGAGAATGATGCAGAATGAGTGATGGAGAAAGATGGATAGATTATGTGCTTTAGTGAGGGAATGAGTGGAATGCTAGTTTCTGTCGCTTCCCTACATTCTGCAGGCCTGACATTGTGAGAGTGATCAGCCCACTTTGCCCCTCAACAGCTGTGGTGGTTGAGGGAGGGGCGGGTTGTGTGTACATGCATTTGTGTTGTTTTGAGCTTCCTGTTCTACCCTATGAGAATGAGCATTTAATTACATAAATCTACATATCATTAAAATGCGATGCATTACTGGCTTCTCTAGGGGTAAAACTCTGATCAACTAAAACTTTCTAGTGCTATCTTTTATTGGATAAAAAAAGCCTGTCCTGCTGTCTGTTGGCAGGCAAAACCTGGTGTAAATAGGTTCATATTAAAAAACATTAAACAGTTTCCGGATTAAACAGGTATTAAACAGGAGTGAATGGGCTCTAATTTAAATTCCAATTAAATTAACTTCCTTTTTCTGACAGTCACACCTCTGTTGCTGCTCTCTCTCCATATCCGGCACAGTAAGTTCCACACACGATCAGGCCTGTTTTTCATGCTTTGCTGTGTAAAAAAATAAATCAAGAAGCAGAGAAGGAACGAGGCTGGAAATTCAGCTGTGGAAGAGATCTGTTAAAAAAGTTATTCACAAAAGCGTAACAGAGGGTCTTATCTTCAGGAAGAGTAAAAATAAAAGACAGAGGGAGAGAGAGAGTGGGACAAAGCCAGTGCACAAAGTGAAAACAAATGAAACAGTGTGCAAAGGTCATTGCAACATTACAGGGAGTTGGAAGTTGCCAAGGAAACACACAAAGCTAGGCCAGCAGAAAAGAAGTGTAAAAACAGAGGGAATAAAAAAAGTGAGAAGAAAGGAGAAGTGATCAGCTTGCTATGAGCCATATCACCAGTTAAGCCAGGAAAAGTTATGAAACTTTGTTCTTGTGGCATATGGGCAAACTGAGCCAAACTCTGCCCAAGGACAAACACAAAGCTTTTTATTGCACTGTGGTGAAAATGTCTTTCACAGTACTGATTTTCATGATAAAACATAAAAGATTATCTGCATTACATCTTTCGTCAATTAAATTTCACATTAAAGAATGAGCTAATTTATCCCGACTTTAACCACACAAGTGCAGCCATTGAATCAGTTAGTTAAACAGTGAAATGGGAATGGGAAGAAAGACCAAACATTTAGGCTGCATTTAGGATTTGGATCAGAGTCTTTAACCATTAAAAGTTTAAAAGTGTCCAGTGTGTGTAATGTGTGTTCAAAAGCTATAGTTAATCATATACAAAGTCAAGCCAGGTCATGCACTATTGTTCTTTCAAAGCAAAAGGCACAAAAAACAAGCTGAGTGTTTTCTTCTGTCAAACTTCTGTTCCAAGTCACAAAAGTTTCTAATAGGACCATTCTACTCTCATTCTTTCTTTTTTTCTCGTACATTTTGTCCCTGAGCACACCTCTCTCACAGTTTCATGCCTCAGGTATTAAATGTTATTTCATTTGCCCTTACTTTCCCTTCTCTGTGCAAATTCTTTTTGTGCCATAAAAAGCAAGATCTTTGCACAAACACACACACATAGTCATGCTCAAACACTGTGCCTGCGGTCATTATGCTTTTAGAGGCAATATTGACACGCTAGGTAGACTTCTGTCTTTCTCAGTCCATTTTTTACCTTAGTGTTACTGAATGACTGCCAACAAGTTTCCAATTTCCCATCTCCTTCCAATGGATGGGCAAGTAGCAACACATAACTGTGGAATAGCTCTCTTTTGCTCACCCACCCACTTCTACCTGTCCTATTTACCTTTAATATCGCTTTACACTCAAACTTGAATTTCCATTTGAAGTGTTCGTGCATGTGCAGAATTTTGCACTGTGCTTGAATGTTCAAAGGCTGAAGACATTTCTACTCTGTCCTCTTATTTAAGCTCATTGCTTTAGAGAGCTCAGGTTTTAGTCTGTTAACAGTAGTCTTTACTGTCTTGCCTGAGGACATAATGGTATATTGCTTCAGTTTTACCCTGTAATAATATAATCTTTTAGAACTACAAATGGGGTAGTCACATATAGACGTCGAGAATCTTTGCATCAATAAGACCCCCAACATCCACTCTGTCATCTGTGTAAAAATGCCAACATAACTTTTAGTAGACAAACCAAAGTAGACAAAACTCTTAGGTAGAAAATCCAGTCAATACAAGTACACCAGCAAACACTGGAAAGGGTTAACAGTGTAAATCCTGTTGTTTCCTTTCCATCGATATTAAATTTCATATTCCCCAAATCTCTCCGTTCCTGTAACATCGTATAAAAAGGCTCTCAGAGGTACACAGTAGGTATCATTTACAGCGACGCTGCCAGGTCACGGGTTCCTTCTAATGCTCGCTGCGGATTGGCCAGTTGCCTTATGAAATATTCATACAGGCGCCTGATTGAGGCCAGCCATTGGATGAAGCTAGTGCAGTTATGTAAATGAGCACCTGGTAGTGTATGCAAGCCTTGAGGGGAGAGAAAGAAGGGTCTACATATATGAGCGCAGGCAGAGAAGCTGTGATTGAGAAATAAATAAAAACGTCCTTGTAATTTGCGCTCATTTTGCCTGATAATAGAGCAGTTGAATCTGAAAGAATATTCTTGTAATCGGGAGTGGGACGTACAACTTGGCTTCTTTCAAAAACTTCATGTTTCCTTGACTAAGTTAATTCATTGGCGCTTTCGTGGCTATAAGCACGAAGTCGTAAGACTAGTACTGGACTATCTGCCTGGTAATAATAAAAACAACCTGTCAAAGTGAACAACAAGGAATAAGGAGATCAGGCAACACATTTAAAAACGTTTTCGCGTGTCGATACTTTAACCTTTCTTCCAGATCTCTAGGTAAGTGATCAGATAATGTTTTTTAGTACAGTTTGCATGGACATACAGTGTATGAGAGGCAGGCTGACAGTACGCTACTTAACGGCCATGAATTCTCGTATTGCGATGGTCAGTGTTGACTTAATTTAACTATAGTTGTTTTAGACAATGTCGAAATGTGTCGTACGCGAGTAACTTAAGCGTATCTGTCTGGTGCATGTCGGCCAGGAGTCTCGGTGAATATATGTGTGTGGGGAGAGTTTGGACATCTGCCACGGTACCGGGAATGCGTTTTGTCTGGTGCGGGGTAGTTGTTTATATGTTCACTGTTGGATTGTTATTCACACACCTGTTCGTTTAACTTTCAGAGTTGCTGGTTTGGAAGTCATATTTGATGGCGGTTTATTAGAGAATATAAAGCAAAATCGTATTTAGTCTGCTGTTTGTCGGTGTGGTCGTATATTTACCACCTGTGGCCGTGGCGTAACCCGTCAGCTACCGCAATGTCAGTTTTAACTGTATGAGCAGATCTGTCTCGACAACACGCTAGACTGACGAGCCACTGCGTTAAACCACTGCGATTTATGCAAATGTGTTACCTGGTAGCGTATAATAAACTTATTTATGAATGCTGGTGGTGTCTGATTTACAACATAAACGCAAAGGTCTACCACACTGGTTGTATTTTAAGATCTGTAACATTTGCATTCATATAGGGTGAGAATGTAGCGCCCGTCTGATCAGTTCAATGTTTTAAGAGCAAATCATGCCACTTTAGCGCAATTAATTGGTCACTGCTGTCTATACCCTATAAGAATTGACTGAATGATAACAAAACGATGTTTTTAACTGTTTTTGACGTCCAGGGGGTTGTTATTAACCCTTTGACCTTCCTAGGTGCCCTAATGACCAGAGATCAGGATTTTCTTAAAATAAACACAAGAACACACAAACACATAAAAGAGGCTAAATTCATTCATTTCCATGGTAACCATTGTTAACACCAGAATGGCATAGCTGCCATAGTTGTTGTTATGTTGTTGTATTTTTGGTGGCAAAAACCAAGCCACCATAGTTTTCCCTGGCTTTGAAAAAAGTTTAACCCAACCCAAGATGGTTCGCTAGTCCTCAGCAGATGGTTTAGCTGGTAAGGAAGGTTTTGTCCCACCCTGACCATCTGAAAAGTTCCAAACCCCTTCTGAAATCAGCAACAAATCATAACGGACAAGTTGGGAAACCATATAAAACCATTAAATAAACTTAGGTTTGTTTAAGCCCTTTCTTTTCACAGCAGATCTTTGTACTGACATGAAAGAACAATCAGATTTTATTATGGGACTATGGATTTTCTGAAGAGGCAAAAAAAAATGCAGAGTTTGCTTAATAGCATGTTCTGCTATGAAGAGATGCAAATAAATGCACCATGTAGCTGAAAATTCACCCTCCCCCTTTCTTTTTTTCCTTTATCCTCTCTGCTCTCTGTATTAAGGTTTTTTTAGAGACTTGTAAATAAAAGACAAAAAGCGCATTGAGTTATGCTGTGTCATCGTGGGAGGTGACCAAGTTCCAACTGTGGTGCTGAGGAATGTGTGAGTAGTCAAACACACATTGGGCAAACATCTCTGAGGGGTTCGAATGCATTGATTTGAACAGTATGGCTCTTTTTATGCATTTGTTTGTTTTTGTGTGTGGAGAACTGTTCAGGGCCATTATCTCAGGGAGGTTTGGTTTACAGTGCAATATAAGATTATAAATCACTTTCCTTTTCCCTCTCTCCTTTCAGTCGTTCTCCTGCCCTCATATTTATTGAGCATTTCGGTTTAAGTTTGCTGTGGCTTGTTTTTTACAGGTGTTGTTTTGTTTTCATGCTCATATCTCTGTAAACAGTCTGAGCTTCTTGGCTAGCATGTGGTAATTGAGGGATTGAGGGAGAATTGAAATAGAGGGAAAGACACGGGTGGCATACTGAGTGGAAATGCCCTCTTGAGTTGGAACTAACATCAGACAACATCTATTAAATTGCCTTTTAAAACACCCCCCTCTTTCTCTTTGTCTCTCTCTCTCTCTCTCCCTCTGTCTCTCTCTCTCTTTCTTTCCATCTCACCGCTGCGATTCATGAGCAGTCTGTCTCTGTCTTACTTCATATCACATTTATTTTGTCTCCTGGGTTCCATTACTNTAACATCAGACAACATCTATTAAATTGCCTTTTAAAACACCCCCTCTCTCTCTTTGTCTCTCTCTCTCTCTCTCTCTCTCTCCCTCTGTCTCTCTGTCTCTCTCTCTCTCTCTCTCTCTCTTTCTTTCCATCTCACCGCTGCAATTCATGAGCAGTCTGTCTCTGTCTTACTTCATATCACATTTATTTTGTCTCCTGGGTTCCATCACTTTTTATTGACATGCTGTCCAGCATAACATTATAGGGACTTTAAATCATTTGTCTAGCCATCTCTTCATCTTTATGTATTGATCAGCTTTACAAAGTCACATGTTTATAATCACTTTGTATCCAGTTGCTCAGCCTAATTTTTTAACGGTGATTTTTCATAATGCTGCCATAGATATTAAAATGTAAACAAAAATAGGCAGTTGTGCTGTATATGTGTGTGTTTCACATTTTAATGCTTTATGTTTTTAACATGAATGTTCAGTATGACATTACTGGGCTAATAATCAACAGTTTGTTGTGGCAGATAATTAACTTGTTTTTATAGGTCACATGTTTTAATCTTCTCAAATTAAACAACTAGATATTTTGCTAATTAATTAAAACCCAAACTAGCTGTTTGCTTAGGTGCTAGATTTTCAAATGTGGCTTTCTGTTGGAAAAGGACATGTTGTTACATTTGATTATCTAATAAAAACGTAGCTCACTGGTGCATAAAAACGATATCTTTCTAAGTTGCACCTCGGGTTCAAACACACCACACAAAGCATTAAGTAGCATTAGGTACAATTTATTTGGATGTGTCAGTTTGAAATTGAGTGCATTGCAGCAAAAAAAAAACTAACTAACTGGTAGAATTATCATTTAAAATTCTATGGGTGTTGTTAATGCAATTTTCCTAGTTATCAACTAGTGAAATCACACACCTGTAATATTTACTGCTCATATTCTTTATGCATTACAGATCGCCCCTCTGTGCTAGCTTGATCCTTTAGGAAATCAGTGTTATTACATCTTAAGAACCTGCCAACAGCGCTGATTACTTTCTTCAAGGCTTCATGAATCATTCTTATATAAAGGTTCTGCTTTCATTAATGATTTCCTTTAAGGGGTAACCACAAAGTAAAACATTACAGCCAGCTCTGCTTATATCAGCCAGCTTTAAACAAACATGCTTTCTCAGAACTGCATAGAGATGAACAAATGAAACTCAAGTATTCAGATTGATTCACACAAGCAGAAATGATACATTGCCTGAAAATGTTCAGCCTGTTCAAACAGACAAGACTAATCGATAACAGAGGTAAATGTAAATTGCTTGAGGGGGTCTTTAATTTTCCTGTCTAATCAGTACAGACTCTGTTT
>JAZGTK010018975.1:0-11600 GCA_036877625.1 Ambastaia sidthimunki | reverse complement strand
AGTTGCTACCTGCTGGCACTGGAATCAAACCAGCAACCTACTGATTACAAGCCAGACTCACTAAACAGTAGACCACAACTGCCCCCTTGTGGTCAGATGTGTGCTGTATAAGTTTATAAAACCTTTTTCCCTGTGGCAGCCATGTTTTTCTGTTTGCACTGAGCTTGTAATACCTGTCTCTTCTGTCTTGCAGTCAGAGGTACTGTGTTTGTAATCCAGCACTGGTGAGACAGTTCCAGAATCCAGACACCATCTTCATCCTGGCATTTGCCATCATCCTCCTCAACACAGACATGTACAGCCCCAACATTAAAGCAGAGAGAAAAATGAAGCTGGATGATTTCATCAAGAACTTGAGAGGTGGGTTTAAATCTCTCTCTCTCAGATATCACTTGTTCAATGGGCTGATTTAGTTTTTGATTGGCCAGTTGGTTATTGACCAATTTTAGGGGTGCAGTAACACTATAACTTACACCATAAATGTGTTTTAAAGTCTTGCCATGTGTTTGAGGGAGTCAAATACAAAAGTCTGAGAGGAGCTTGTTCATGTTCTGTCAATCATAATGCAAGAGTAGATAAACAATGGTAGCGTTCAGAAAAACAGTAGTTCACTGGGGTATTTAGAGCCTGGGTTTAGTCTTGCTTAAGTCGTCTAACTTAAACAGCAAGCCAAATATGTTTGCAATCATTATACTGAAAGATAATATGAACACGTGAACTTGAGAACCAGGATGGTAATAGTACACTAAATGACTTGTATGTTCATCAGTTATGTCATTCTCTTTTTCCTAGGGGTGGATAATGGTCAAGATATCCCACGTGACTTACTAATTGGAATCTACCACCGTATTCAGAAGTGGGAACTGAGAACCAATGATGACCATGTTTCTCAGGTCCAAGCTGTGGAGAGAGTCATAGTGGGCAAGAAACCTGTGAGTACTACTGAGACTTTTTAATGATTGATCTTTTTGTATCAGTGTTAAACTATTAAACCTGATTTGTTATTTGAAACTTCCTTTTCTCTATTTGAATTTAAATAACTGTTTGTAATGAAGTTCTAAGTTCCTTGTGAACATTTGCTCTCTCTGTAGGTTCTGTCCCTGCCTCATCGCAGGCTGGTTTGCTGCTGTCAGCTTCATGAAGTCCCAGACCCCAACCGTCCCCAAAGATCTGGAGTCCACCAGAGGGAGGTCTTCCTCTTCAACGATCTGATTGTGGTAACACTGCAATCTCCTACAAAATAATTTACAACCAACATCCCTTAGTAGATGTTCTTCAAAGCTACGTCGTAGTTAATTTTCTTTATTATATTGTAAGGTTACTAAGATCTTCCAGAAGAAGAAAACCTCTGTGACATACAGTTTCAGACAATCCTTCCCACTGGTGGAGATGCAAGTTCACATGTTTCAGAACTCTTGTAAGATTTCATTGGTTTTGTTGATTTTATTGTTTATCTAATTAAAAACTACAATATTAGAATAGCACAAAACAGAAAGATGTACAATATTATTAACTGTCTACATTTTTTTCTCTCTCTGTTTGCCCTAGACTATCCTCACGGTATCAGACTAACATCTGCAATCCCAGGTGGTGAGCGAAAAGTGTTGATTGTGTTCACAGCCCCCAGTCAACAGGACCGCACAAGGTTTGTCAGTGATCTGAGGGAGAGCATTGCTGAAGTGCAGGAAATGGAGAAATACAGAGTGGAGTGTGAGTACACGCCCCCTGCCGCTCTCGTGAATAAACTACGCATTCTGTTCCTCTCTTTACCTGTGGTTTACTTGAACATTGACTTAATATAGTTTTACTTGTTATAATGACCCCTTCTGAAAATTGTGCCAAAACCAGCCATGACCAAAACAAGATTTTTCAATATTTAAATACTTTCTCCTATTCCAGGTTAATATACAAAAACAACTAAAAGTTAATCATTTTTTAGTTGATTTTCTCCAAAACGTTTACTGGCTCTGTTGAAATATTAAATATTGAAAATATTGCTCTGTTTGTATGACCATTGTAACCAGCTCAATATTTAAATTGCATTATTGTGCAGTTTTGTCTGGTGACACTAGCGGCACATGAATTCAGTTTATGTGAATTACGTGAAGAAAGTTGTCATATTGTCCCTTTTTAGACAATGTGTTAGTCCCCTCTAATGTTGCTTTCTCTGTGCTTCCCTCTCCATCTGCAGCTGAGCTGGAGAAACAGAAAGGTGTAATGCGGCCAAGCCTGCTCACCAACAGCATTATGGGAGGTGGAGTGGGCGGGGTCAAGAATGAAGTGGTGAATGGCACTATGGGTGGACCTAGTCTGGATGACAACTATTCACCAGGAGAAGGCCTCAAACGTACGGCTCTCAGCTCTTCACTGAGAGACCTGTCTGAATCAGGTGAGACACATACATATATGCATATAGGTAACCTACAGTTCATCTGTATACAGACATACAGTCACATACACACTACATGCTACACTCACCCACCCTACACTCAGATGCTTAAATACTATAAGAACTACATTTCTTTGCATTATGCCAGTTTGTTATTCATTTTACTCTGATGACCATGGTTTGTAGTTTGTACTAGTAGTACAAACAGTATAGTGTTGTCATAATATAGCTGCTTTAGCTGCTTTCTATGTAACCAAATATGTTAATACATCAATAATTTAAAACATGCTACAATAAACATCCATACTACATTAGAAGTATAGAATGTTAAACGGTGTAGCTCACCCAATCACCTAGGTGTAATTTTTTTAAACTCATCAGTCTAGCGTGAGTGACATAAAAAACCTCACTGGATCTTGTGTCTGACAGTCAGAGGAATAAAACAAACTGATTTGGACCAACATCATTGTAAATAACATATAAAACAATCACCATTTTTGGTGAACTATTTTTTGAAATGTAATCTTTGATGACAGAAGTCTCTCCTTTGTTAAAAGACATCAACAAGAAAACGTCTTTTAAAAGTTGTTTATTCACAACTGTTAATTCACACCCACTCACGTACTCACACACTCACTCACACATTGTGATTGTCGTGTCATAACTGGGTAACAGGAAAACGGGGCCGCACAAACAGCGTTGGTTCCCTTGACAGTACAATGGAAGTAAGTCTGAGTGAAGCAGAGGTCTGTATCTTTAGCTTTAGTCCCCAAATCACCAGCATGTCTGCCTGGAACATCCACAGAACATAAAGCCATCCTGCATGTGTCCTGACCATAGACACAGAGCCATGTGTGTGCATCCTGTGCCCCTCTGACCATGTGTGGTCTGTGGAATGTAGACATACACATGCACTGAAATGATAAAACAATAATTCCAGTATTGATTCTGTGGAGAGATATGCCTGTGATGATTTGCAGTCACCCAAGATGTCAAAGAATATCTAAGGATTTATTCTGGGTTACTTAACCTGAACATATCTCTTTGACCCAGAATAAATTCTGCACGCATTGATATTCTGTAGAGCGTCTGTAGAACATTTTGATGTGGACAATTTTTGTGCAGAACTATCATTTGTTTTTATAGTTTTGTGATTTATTTTTGGTTTTGAATGTGGTTGTTTAGATGTTTGGTATGTAAAATGTTAAGCATGCAAGTGATTGTGTGATATCAGCTTATGTCATGTTTTTTCTATACTGAGTTCCACTTTATATTAGATGTCTCTCATAAATATATGTAAACATGAAATTATAATGACCCCTTTTTATTTCTACCTCTTAAAAAACACCACATTGAAAGTAGATTTTTAATCTAAAGTAGATTAGCATTTTTACACAAATAGATTGTAAATATCATTTTACTGGAAAAATGATCATTTTTCCAGTAAAATTTCGTTTACACACAATATAAATAACCTATTTTGACTGCAATGCATTAGTTTTAGGGACTTGGAATATAAAGTTGGGCTCATGTGTTTATATCCTGATGTACTGTACATGTAAATGAACATGCTGAAAGAATGTTGTTTCATTACCCTAATCAACTCACCCCTGTTTTTCCTCCCCATCCAATAAAACCACTGTTCTCTCTATATCCTTTTGCTGTATTTTCCCTTCCTCCTCTCCAATCTTCCAATCCTGTTTATTGCCCACATTTCCATCATCATTTCCCTCCTGGTTCTGCTTTCTTTGCACCTCAAACCCTCCTTTGCCCTATACTCTTCTCCTCTCTTTCCTCCTTTCCCCCCACTCTCTTTGTCTTAGGGTTCCATCATTAGCAGTCCACAGCCTCACCAGCGTTATCCAGTAGCCACTGTGCTTCCAGGATGTTATGGAGCAGAAGACTACCGGCCTCACCGCCCCATCCTGAGCCCCGGAGTGGGGGTGGGGGGTGGGCCGGGGCAGCAACACACACCTGCGGTGACTGGCGCTGGACCAGTCTCCAGCAGCAGCGAGAGAGGAGCGACTGGAATGGGCACTGGGAACAACAACAACACAGGTTCCTTCCTGGGTTCCCTGTTTGGGGTCAAACGAGCCAAAGCCCCAGGTCCTATCATCCCCCCGGGGCCACCTTACCCCGCCCCTGTGGCCCCGCCGACTACAGGGGGGCCACCGCCTCTTTCCCCGTCCTCCCTGGGTCCTGCAGAGGAAGGGGGACCCTCCAAGATCCAAGCCCTGCACGCCCAGTACTGCCACACTACCAGCAACAGTGTCAGTGGGCAAGCTCCACCCCCATACTACCACCACCATCGCTATCACGCTCAGACTGTGCCAGCATCTGGTCAGGTGCATCACACACTTCAGCGGGTTACCTTGCCTCGTCGACCGCTCCCCAACCCCTCCGCACTCTCCCAGTACGAGACAATTTCCCAGCATACTTTGCAGGGTCGCTACGGGAGCATGAGCAACATGGGCTCTGCCCACCCTCCCCCCCTTTCTCCTCACTCCCCACTTTCCCCTCATCCACAGTTTGCGCTGTTCCACACACAGCCCACACCCTCAGCCAGAGGGGGCGCCGTCACCAAGCCCCCTCTCACGTTGTCACACTCGCACCCACACACACACTCCCACACCCACCCTGCACACGTCCCCACACCCCATCCAGCCTCCCACCCCGTGCACCAACCTCACTTCGTCTTCGCCAGCCCTCCTCCTCCGCCTTTCCCTGCTCCCACTCAGCCGCCTCCAGTCTCCGCGTCCGCCACTGCCCACCAAGGGCCGCCGGCCGGCCAGTATCTGCCCCAGTATCCTCCATTGTCCTCCATACCCCCTCCCCCACCACACTCCCCTTTACCCCCCCCTTCCTGCCCCCTTACCCCTCTTATGCCTCTCTCCCCTCTGCCCCCCCAGCACCAAGGCCCCCCTTCACAAGCCGGGGGTCAGCAAGGGCCCTCGCCGGCCCAGACTGGAGCCGGACCTGGGGGGACAGGTACGGTCGAACGTGCCAAATCCAAACCTACAAACCGGATCAGCACGGTAGTGTGAGCCGGGGTAAGTCGCGAGGCTGGGGGTCGCTGAAGGGACCTTTGGTGGTTGGAGGAGGGACCGCTGCGAGGGTGGAGGAGGCAGGCGGCAGGGCAAAAGCAGACAACAACACTGGCGGCAAAAAGAAACGCAGCCTGCTAAGACTCTGTTACTTTCACCTGCGCTTTCCACAAGTGTAAAAAGGCAAACAGGCAAAACAGCACAAACACGCTTGGAAATTCAGTATATTGCATAACATCAAAAGCATCATTAAAAAGAAACATTTAGGACACTAGCCTTTAGTTCTAATGTTGTAGATGTAATTGACTTGGCAATAAAGCCAAACAAAATCTTTCTTACTTAAATCACATATTCAGACACCAAATAACCTAATACTACAGCATGCATAAGGATTACAAAGACACACACGCAAACAGACTCTACCTTCAATAAAAAAAATCCACAGTATTGTTCAAATGGTTATAGCCATAAAGTTAAAGGAAGATGTTTGCATAGCACATTCATCATTGCTTACTTGAGATGAATCAGTTGCTTAAGATGAATCAGTTGCTTGAGATGAATCAGTTGCTTAAGATGAATCAGTTGCTTGAGATGAATCAGTTGCTTGAGATGAATCAGTTGCTTGAGATGAATCAGTTGCTTGATATGAATCAGCTGCTTGAGTTAAATCAGTTGCTTGAGATGAATCGGGTGCTTGAGATGAATCAGTTGCTTGAGATGAATCAGGTGCTTGAGATAAATCAGTTGCTTGAGATGAATCGGGTGCTTGAGATGAATCAGTTGCTTGAGATAAATCAGTTGCTTGAGATGAATCAGTTGCTTGAGATGAATCAGGTGCTTAAGATGAATCAGTTACTTGAGATGAATCAGTTGCTTGAGATGAATCAGGTGCTTGAGATGAATCAGGTGCTGGGAACCTGTCCAGAAAATGTGAAGACGAAAGGATACAGATGAATCTGTACTCCATATACTCTTCTGGACATAAACATCAAAGCACAATACACATTCAATGATTTATTACATTCAAGTAAAAGGAAACGCATTAGTCAATAGCATTCGCAAACATGCAATAATTTTTTCACAAAATTTGTGTCCTGCTTCTATTCCATTGCTCTGCTTTTTGTATGCATAATGTTAAAATGTGTGAGTGTTTGGAGGGGTAAACTTGCAAAGCTTATATTTTACACCCTCTATGATTTTTGAAATATGCCAATATTGACTACTGGTACTATTAATAATTGACAGCTGTAAAAAATAGTATTATACTGTATGTGGATGTGGTGTTCATTATCATATATGATAGGTATAATTACAACACAAAATAATACACCAAGAAACAATCAGCAACATCATGTTTATACCTGCACCATGTTAAAACCAGGTTTCAAAAAGGAGCATAACTTCAAAGAAGTGAAAATACAATATGCTAGTTTTAATATTTGATCATTGAGTATTGTTTTAGATTTTTCCTTAACTTCACTCTGTGCTAGTTTACAATTAACCAGCGATTTGGATTAACAGTTAATATGTGTGTAAAACAAAAAGGGCTTGAAATAATTTAAAGGATCTTGAATGAAATGACAGTAAAGTTCATCCACCCACATAATAAACAGAGGCAAATGGTGACCTACATTGTCATCCATATTTATTTATTTAGTTATTTAATCATAATTATTTATAGTCTATAAAATTGTCAAGGCCCAGAATGTGAAATTAAGATGAATTCAATGCACTTTATTAATTGTTTATAAAATATATACAGCTCTATAAAACAATCATTCATCTTAATCCAGTTGAAATATTTTTGCATATGAGGGCTAGTGACAGAGGTATGAATGAAACATTCCACACATTTTTTCTTTTGCTATTTTTATTGCTAATTTGTCACAAATTTGACATGCCTGTAAAATGCAGTGTAAATTATTTCATTTGGTTCCTTACATTATTATTTTTATTATATTCTGTACTGTTTTATGAATGTCTGCTATGAATTTAAATTTTAATGAATACAACTATTATTCTGTTTTGTTTTGAAATTACAGATGTTATAAATTCAACAAAATATAATACATGTAAATAGAAACATTTTCTTATGCTTTGGCATTCAATAGTAGAGTGTCAGCAATGTGTTAATGATGATTTTTATGGACAAACACACTTGTTTTTAAAAGTGTCCTTAAATGTGAAGATGTCCTGTGGGTATAATTTAAACTTTTTTCAGGCCAAAATTGTGTACCAACAATAAGATTTTTGATTTAGCTTTTTGTGTGCAGCAGATTTTCAGTTTGGACAAAATTATGTGACATTATGTGCTACATAATGCCACACATTAGTTTTCCAAAACCTTTCTCTTTTTTCTCAGGCTGGATAATGAGAATATGCAGATATAATAGGAGAAATACAAGAAGAAATTCAGATAAATGTGTTAATACAAAGACATAAGTTTACCTGAATGATAAATCAAGATTCTTTAGCCTTAAGCAAGGTCTTAGTATAAGCAGTGCTGAAATTTATTGCATGAGTATGTCTGTATTTACTAAGCGCTTTATAAACTGTACAAAGGCTGTCGTGGTATGATTATGAGTTAATATTGATGGAACGGGAAAATTATTATTTAAATGGTGTATGAATGGGGGAGAGAGAGAGAGAGTGTGTGTGTGCCAACTTGTATGTCAACTTGTACATGTGTGTATGTCAAAGCAGATTAAAGTGTAATTTTAAAAAAGGTATACAAAGTCATCTTATTTGTGTAGAGATATTATATGAAAACAAACAAGTTCGGAGAAATGTGAATATTTATTGCCTAATATTATGAATAAAATATATATAAAGTGTCCTCGCAATAGAAAATAAACTTGTGGTTGTGTCTTTTTTCAGACATTTTGAATGCGCGTTAAACCGACTTTAATTTCTATATAAATGAGTTTAATATCATGTTTTGCCACTAGTTGTCGCTACCAATTTTTTTATTACACACTTGACTGACCTCTTCTGCGCAAATTTTACCCACTGGAACTACTTCTTCAAGAAAGAGGTGAAATATCACTCCGCGTCACGTCCGCTCATCTACCTGCATCACTTGTACAACTACATTCAGTTCGACATTAAACTGTGTATGGCCTGCTTATAACATACGCATACATTTAGAAGATGTTTGTTGTTATGTGACGGACCATCGTGCTTTTTTGGCGATATTAAAAGCGAAGTCTGGGTCTACTTTTACATATAACGAGAAGCGTGGATAGATGTGACAGTTCTCGCCTCCAGTCAAGTGCATGTTTTCCCAACTGAAATCAATGGATCTTGAGAGAGTTGTGCTTAGGTCGTGATGAAACCAAGATGGCGTGTAGTTCAGACAGGATGAACGGGGGATAGGTGACGAGGAAAATAACACGGGTTTACCGTAAATTGTGTGTGTGCTGACGAAGCGGTTATTACAAAGGAAACGTGGACTTGCACGGGACGTTTGGAAGCCGGTAGACAAGGAGATCTCCGCGATTATCATCCCTACAGTCCACTAAGAGAGAGAAAGTGTGTGTGTGTGCTGGGATGGGCTGATAGAGGAGGCCACAGAGCCACTGCCACCCAGAGACTGACCCTCTACCGAACAATAGACCCTGTGATCGCCATACAAGACACCGAAAAACACATAGTAAAGTACACCGGTTTATTAATCATCGAGGCGACACCGAAGAACACAGTGCTTGAAGAACTCACACAAAGTACACAAATGTAAGATTGTAGAGCTCAGATTCAGTCAGATCAGTTTGCTGGTGTTTAAATGTGTCTTTATTAGTAACACGATGTCTGTTACAGCAGGTTTGATCGAGTAGATGATCAATTTAAATGCCACACCAACACTTACCTGCGATCTCAGACAACTACAGTATCTTCACCTGCTATGTTTAATTTCATAAGTTAGTCACTCTTTGGATTTAAGCCCCATTGTTGCTGTAAAACAGTTTAATTTGTTATCATGTTAACTTTGTGAGGTTTATTGTGGTTTTGATGTTACGTCAGTTGTTGGGTTTGTAGTTTGCTGACACACGGGTGGCGAGGCTTTGTTTTGATTATTAGACGGACAGCTAACCAGCTGATTTTATTTAACCATCCTCCTGGTACGTCCCCAGTGCACATCATTTTCGCGAATCAGTCTTAAAAGAGTCACTTTCCAACATTTTGATAGTTTACTACTGTTTACTATTTTAGCGTATGTGAAACTCTATTAGCTCTTAAGGCGAATTGAGGCAGGTTAGCAGGCTAAAGCTACAGGAAGTTTGGGATTATGGCTGTGTTTTAAAACATGGTGAGGTTCCTACATAGAAAAGCCTTTATCGGCATTGATTGTTGTCGTTTTTGTATTACTGTGTCAATTGTAGGATTGCTGTAGGTCGGTTGCAAAATAGTTTTGAGTCACAACCTGTCACCACTTGGTGATATACTTAGTTTCTCATACTGATCGTTGATTTTAAATTAGTCTGCGCTTGTGTTTGTCTCCATGTGGTCCTACAAGCGTCTGCTGAGTAAATAAACAGTTTCCGGGTTATTAATAGTTTATAAATCAGTCCTTCCTTTTATAATCTTCATTTGAATTATCTAAATCCAATACATTTTTTACTAAACCGGCTATTGTTTATTATTTATGTGCGTACCATTTTATCAACGCTGATAGTTAAAAGTTAGTAATACAATGTAAAACACGCTTGGGAAATGGTGTTTTGTCACGAATTTGTCACGTGGTCGTTTCGTTTCGTTTTCATGTTAAAATGGACGATACCAACAACCCTTACAGTAGGTGTTAAAGAACATAAAATGTTGAACTAGCTTTATATTAGAGCATAAAATGTTAAACTAGCTGTATTGAAGCTATTTTCTGCAATATAGTTTGTTACTTTAAATTAGCCCAAGTCGGTATTTATATATCGTTAGAGGTTGTTTGTATTTTTCAGACAAGGCCTAAATGAACATATTTGGCAGCCTCATTATTTTCTGAGGTTTGAAACAGGAAGACAAAGTCAAAGGGGATTTCTGAAGGTAACAAGGATACTTTACATTTACGTTTAGGCATGTAGCAGATGCTTTGATCCAAATGTGAAACATAAGAAGCTGTTTACCAAACAGGAGCCACAATATTTGTAGTATCACACTGCCACTGTTCCTAGAATAATAAGCCTTAATAGGAAAGCCAGAATTAACAGAAATGATTTGGAATTGCAGAAAGATTTAAGGTGCTTTTCTAGATTGTTTCAGAACATGTGTTGCCATTGTACGTGTCAAAGTGCTTGAGACAGGAGACTTCTTTGGCTAAACTTCTTTATTAATGTGGTGGATGTCTGGTCAGGGCCTGTTCTAACATATTGATATTCTAACATTAAGTTTAGAAGTTAGATTTTTTTAAAACATGCTTTTGTGCCTGCTGTGTGAATCTAGCACTGGTGTGTTGAATTGTTATTCCATGTGTCATAAATGTTAATGAATGAGTGTTGTTTGATCATGTAAATGTTTACAAACATCATTTTACACATAAGAACTAAACTATTGCTCCGTATGAGGAACAAACGCTGCAGTTTCATAGTCACAAAATGTGTAAGCACTTTAAATGTTGATTGACTGTCAATGTTTTGTTTTACTATAAATGTTTTACCAGCTGGAAAAAAAAAGTGTGCTGAGAGTGATTTCCTACGATATTGTTCTTCTGTGTCATCATAGTTTTGGTGTGCATTCCCTAATTTTCATTGAATTTAGAACTTAGAAATAGAACTGTAGAAACGTGTGGGCCTTTAGTATTGTGTGTCTAAGGAAATTAACCCATATATTTAGTTTTCCCTTTGTTTGCATTCAGAGCAATGGATGGAGGGGAGGAGTTTGTTCCTCCGCCAGAATGTCCAGTATTTGAACCGTCATGGGAGGAGTTTGCTGATCCACTGGGATATATTGCCAAAATCCGTCCAATAGCAGAAAAGTCAGGAATATGCAAGATTCGCCCACCCCCTGTAATCATCTCAGTTCTTTCTAAATAACTTTTTTCTTTCTTAATGTTTTGTTCCAAACTGGTTTTGTAATTGTGAAGATGTTTAGATTTTGTAAATGGTCTTTTGTCTTATCTTTTATAACAGGACTGGCAGCCTCCATTTGCTGTGGAGGTTGACAATTTCCATTTCACACCA
>JAZGTK010018974.1:0-11600 GCA_036877625.1 Ambastaia sidthimunki | reverse complement strand
TGTGTGTGTGTGTGTTGTGAAAATTAAATCGAAATACTACTGTATGGTGTGCTTCTTAAACAATTTCAAAGGCCAAAAATGAATGTATGATGGAGTGGTGTTTTATTGAGAGAAACTGAGGATCTGAAATTTTAATTCTCCACAAGGTGTCACTGTATATGCAGGGCTTAACCTAACATGTTCACAGTGTCATGTCAGTGCTAATGTTGGTTGTGTTTTACAGTTTTACTTTGTTGCTCACTTTTTAATCCTATTCACATTCTTCTGCCCCGTTGAGGATGAGGGAAGAAACAATATGGATGAAGAAACCATATAAGAAACCATATATGATCACAATTAAAAACACAATACAATATATATATTTGTGTGTGTGTACACATACATATATATAATAAATATATGTATTCAAATATGTATTCAAGATATACAAACACCCAATATACAAAATGAAAGTCGTTGTTTACAGTGTTATACCACAAGGAGGAAGCAAAGAGCTTTAAATGAACTGTTCCAGTTGTTATTCTAACTACAAAATGATAACTCCTCCTTAATTTACGAGTTGCTTTACAATATAGCATACAATGTAAAAAGATTTTATGGAATGACTAAAAATTCTCATTATTTACCTACCTTTTAATGTTGTAAAAAATTGGTTTTGCTTTGGCACTGTTCCTCTGCGCTGATGAATCTGATGGTTAGCTACCTAGTGAGCCATTACAATTTCTTGCCACTTTTTCAAAGCCCTGACAAACGCTCGTTTTAGCATCAGCCCAGACGCTTTGCATTTACTACTTCTCTCCGCAGAGGTTTCTTGGTTTTTACAGCAGGTAACAGGTACAACAGGTTTCCCACATACCTACTACGATCGTCGTTAAGAACTACATTTAAATGACAAGTGTAAATTTTAAGAAACTGTTGCAAAAACTACTACAAGTACCTGTTTACGGAAATTTACGTATTAGTGAATGACGAATTAAGACATTTACCGTGAAATCAGAACTGACAGCTCAAACATAAATCATTATAATAAAATTAGTGTTGCTAATTGGGATAAGGTGAGATATATGAACACTGATGCTTTTACTTGCTCAGTAACTGATTTTGTTTATTATTAACCGAAAAATGTTAGGGGGTTCAGATTGAAGTTTTATTCTTCTATACCGATACATAATTTTATAAAACTCATAATAAAGTTCAAAATTTTTATTTTTTAGCACTAGACAGTGCTTGCCATCCTTTTCAAATTCTCCTTTTGTGTTTCACAAAAAAGTTGATGATTTACAGCATTTTTAGGTGGAACTAAACCTTAAATTAATGACTAAGAACAAGAAAAGGTAGAAAACAAATTCTGTGTCAACATGCATAGAACAATGATATCCAAACATTTTCCAGATTGTCGGGTCACAAAGATCAGCAATAGCACATTTGATTAATACAGGATGCGTATCCTTGAGTGTGAAGAATAACCTGGCTTTGTTTTTGACCAGGGACACAAGATTGATGACTGTTGCTGACTTCTGCCATGAGGCTTGTCCTGGTCTAATGAAAAGTGAAGGATTTTTTCAAGGTGGACTCTTTGGAGGCGCAGATGCTGGGGCTGGAGGTGTACAGCCAGACAGCCGATAATATGGAAGAAGATGAAGAAATCATCAGAGAACTCACTAATCTCTCAACATTACAGCCAAGAGAGACAGCACACAGGACCAAATGCCCCTGGTCCTGTTTTCTGTGTCAGATAAATGTGACAGCTCCAGGCTTTCACCATAATAGCCTCTCTGAGGATGGACCTTTCCAAACCTGTCAACAAAAGTGTCCTCAGAAGAGGTGATTGTGCCATGTTGATTGTTGTGAGAATATGAATAGAAAAGTACCACTATTATGATAAACTAGAAATAGATAATTCAAAAGCATGCTTTGATGTTTAAAAGTTGTATAGGCCTTTTTGTCTTTTAATACTATTGTCTATTAATACAGTGTTCTTCAGCTCTTCAGCCTAAGTACCATTTTTGATCAAAGATGAATATCCAAGTATCACCTGTCACATGTTAGAATTGTTCCCTCTAACATTTGTCAATGTTGGGCAAATTAACATCTCTTTTAGCACAAACCTAAGGACCACAAGGAACAAACACAATGCTATACTTTCATTAATATCAATATCTACAGTATAAAGTACAATACTTACAGTGTAAACTTCCAGAGCTGTGTCATGAACCAGACAGACAGACAGAGCATTCTGGATGCTTCCCTAGGAGCTGCAAGGCAGTTGCTGGGGTGTTCAATTTGTGTGCTAGGGGACAACAAGGGTATTTCTATGTTATTTCTCTCTGGTTGCTACGGCATTACACCCAGTTCAATGTAACACAGTGACTCATAGCGGCCGACTGCATTGACAATAAGCAAGCAAGATAATAGAAAATGTAAATGTTTAGTAATAGCAATAATCACAAATAAAAGTTCAGATTCAATTTATTAAGATTCAATTTATTAAGATTCAATTTATTAAGATTCAATGCAACTCTCAACACAAGAGTGACACCGCTTGGACTTTCATGTGTAAAGCACTGGAAATCATCACGGGAGGGTGACTTTATGAGCTTGATAGGTAGCAATAAAGTGGAGCATGTACACAATCAGTGAAACTGGCGAAAGTAAACAAGAGACAACAGGTATTCAAGCTTAAAAAAATGTCAGTCTCTCCTCTATCTTTGGAATTTTTAAACCTGCACCACCCACATAATGATGCCTCATGCAAATTGGCAGGCAATCATTAGCTGTGCAATGAAAGGTCAGCAGCAATCGAGGTCAAAGCTAAAACTGTCTGTGAACTAATCAGTTCTTTTTACTTTTGGACAGACAGAAATTCTGATTACAAAATTAGTGCTTTGCAATTATCCGAATTAACTGTTTTTTTCATGCCAGTCTTGTATTACATCAACTTTGATAAAACCACCCCTAAATAACACATACAAACAAAACAGACTGTGGTTGGCCACGTTAAATGTCATTCAGACTGTCTCTTTTAATATAATTATTCAGTATAGATAATTATTATATTAATTATAATATAATTATTGCCCAGAATAAGAAACACTAATCTAGAGGGGGTTTCAACTTCCTTTGACATACTGATTCAATGCTGTGCTGTTGATTTAAAAAAAAGGATAATGTTGATGTTGACGCAAGACAACAACTTAGACAACACCCTAAGTTCTGTATTATTATGAAATTATGTTTCGAGGGATGTACAAACAAATGTGACAAGAAAGAGAGAATAAGTGCAGATACAGAAAAGCAATAAGGAAACAGAAAGTGTGCACCTGAAATACTGACATCCTACTTCTGGCCTGTTACCTCATAAATGCTGTTGTCATCTGTAGACACAGGGGCAATTAATCTCTGAGAAGCAAAAAACACAAACACGCAAACACAAAAGCTATCAAGATGACAAGACGAGGCAGTTCAATATACCAGATTTTCATTGCCATCAAGTTCACAAATAGCAGTGATAAACTTGTTCGGGCTGAACAGTAACAGATTGCCACTGTGGGATTTTGTTAATATGTTCGTAATTGAGATTTTCAATTTCACATGATGAGCTGTAACACACATCTGTTTGTTATCAGAGCAGAAAACTAGTACCCCGAGACAGCACAGTATAATATGGTAGATGCAGGAGTATGAGGTGTCAGACAGACAGATATGTAGCACTCTAGAGACGATGACATCATGCTATATATGAGGACAACCTGGATTCTCTACAGCTGATGGTAAACTGGTTATTTTGCAAGACAACCTGTTACAAACTTTTCAATCAATAATAATAACAATAATAATTAATAATAACAATAATAATAAATGCTTTAAAAAACTAAACACTTAACCAACTTAAAATATTCTCTTCTTTGTTAATAAAAGTAAGATAATTATTCAATTAATGAAAATAAATCAACTTTACATTATTTACAATAAAGCAATGCCCAGGGTTTTAAAAATATCATGCTTTCTATGAGTTTAGGAACAAGCAATGATGCAGGTGAAACTGTTCACATTTAATGAATCTTGATTGACTAATGAACTAAAACTCTCAAGCAATCAACAGAAAAAAATTCAATTGATTCAATGATCAATTAACACATTTTTAAACTCAGTTTTTACACTGTGGCACACAGAAAACATTTTTTGAAAATGCTGTATAAAAAACAATTATAAACCATGCAGAGCTGGGTACTTTTTAATCCAGGTTGTTGTTACATACCATATGCCCACGGAAATTAAGACAAAAGGTGTCAGCATCAAATTCAAATATTAATGAATTAACCATGAACCATGACACTGAGGTGACCTTAGAGATAAACAATAGATGAATCCAAAGCCAATAACAATGGTTCTGGAGGAATATAAAAAAGGAAATAGAAAGAAAACACTGCATGGATAAAAGAAAACAATAAGTGGCAAAAAGATTCCATAGACTTGCAATAAAGGAAAATCCTGTACTGTAACTCAGGATCAGTATTCCACAGAGACTTGGGTGGGATCTCCTGAAATAGGGCAGCTAGTAATGTCCCAGCAACCAATCAGAGCACTCTAACATTGTGGCAGCAGCTCACATTTTCGTCAGATAATGGAAAAATGTAGTTATTGTTGTGCTTTGAGCTATAACTTAAAATGATTCTGGGCTGTTGGAGAATGATTCAGTATTAGACGGACTGTTGACTCTACATGTGGTAAAGCAATGGAACACATGGTCTAACCTCTGTTTCTATTTCTGTTTATACATGTCTGTGATGGCTGCATGTGTTTGATTGACATACATCATGCAAGTACCCATGCAAATCAGCGGGTGTGCAGGTCTTTTTAACAGCTGTTTTGGGATGTTAAAATACTGCCAAAATATATCCTGCATCCCAGTTTAAGAATATTCAATATGTTCAATATGGCATGTGCAGAATAATGCCACAGTGATTACAATGCAGACCCAACTGTAAATGACTAATTTGCAAGTTGAACTTTGGCAGACAATGTGAGGAATTGTGATGCAGTCAGAACATTCAACACAGCAACACCAAAGCGCTTACCAATAGTGAGTTTAAGGAGGGTAACATCTTTGAATAAACAGCTCAACTTTGCTTTAAAAATTAAGAGTTTTGTTAACATATGTCTGTACTGGTAACTAAACAAAATGACATTTACAGTGATAACAGAGATGAGTATTACTTAAAGTAATCAGGTGTGATGAGGGAGAGAACCAGAACTTCAAAAAACTAAATTATTTTATTTAAACAAAACTCCCACAAGGGGGCAAAAACAAAACATAGAACCTGATTTCTCAAGGCACAATTGAACAGCGCTCAACACGCACAGAGAGGGAAAAACACAACAGCACAAGCCAGCAGACACAAGGGCATTAAATGGGAAAACCAAACAAGCAGGATAACGAGGGCAAACAGGTGAGGGACATGAACTAATAATCGGATACTTAACAACGAAACAAGAGGGCGGGGTCAAGACTTATGACAGGAGAGCACATGGCAAAGTGAACAAACAAGGCCAGAACAAAATGTATACTTGTTAATTGTTAGGCTTAGGCTGGTTAATTGTTAGGCTTCTATATTTGTTTGACAAGAATCCTTTTTCCAAGACCAACAACTTTCTATAAGAAACATTTGTATGTTGATTCTTCTAAAAAGTGTAAACATTGTAAATCAAATTATAAGGAATGACAGACAGGGGTCGAGAAACAATGATAATTTTTGATATTTCATTTGGTGAGACTAACGAAACATAGATCTTAGAAAATTGAGTTGATGTTTTTTATTATGAGAGTTATTACATCACAAACAGTATTTGATTTCCTGAAAAACTTATTTTTGTTTTATATATAACCAAGGAGACACATGGCAGGAGCCAGATCTAATTATTGCCCTTTTATTTATTACCACAGTGTTTGTTTGAGGGTATCAACTTGTTTTACCAGTGGCCTATCTATTTCACCTTCTCCCAGCTCTCTTTATAAAACCCGCAATACTGGCAGAGCATGGTGAATATTTCTAATAAGCCTCAAATCCTCTCGTCTCTCTCCACGAGCAGAGGCGCCGCATAAGAGATGGGAAAATGCATACCAAATCAGAAATCATTATTTTTGCCCTTCAGAAGTGCAGAAACAAAGGGCAGCAGGTTATCTGCTGGAAAGTAGATTGAATTTTACTGCTGTTATTTGTGTGTAGGTGTGACAGAAAGATACAAACACAGAAAGATAGGGAAATATCTCTTCAGCCTCTCCTGATATACACTACCTTTGCACACTGCATAAAAAATAGATGAACAAATTGCACAAATGCCTTTGCCTGTACCACATATACCTCTTTGATAAACCCAAGGTCAACTTAAAGTTAACGTGCACCAGGTGATAAACAGCAGCGATTGCGACCCTGACCTTGCGTTCTTATAGCACATTTTATGTGGATGTTCTCATAAAGCTGTTATATAACATGCAATGTTGTGTGGGGGGAATGCAAATTGATGTGCATCTGGTCATTAGTCTATATTTATGTCATTAGGAGCCATTAGACTGTTTAATATTTTTCTCAGTGTGTTGACATGGCTCTTTGACCTCCTCAGGCAGTGGATGCAACATATGGGTATGCAGGAGCACATGTTTTGTGTGGATTGAAGCAAATGTTGGAGGTTATTAAGCTGCTGTCCAGCCCTCTCCAGAAAACAGGCTGCATCTTTGACAGATGGGGGCACAGCCAAGCCTGCGCTTTAGGTTAACCCTGCATCTGCTTATCAGGGCAAGACTTATTAATGTGACACCAGTTACTTATAGGGTATTCAGGCTTTTGTGTTGGGTTGTTCTTACATTTTGTGTTCAATAAAGATTTACCTGAACAGAACTTGACTTGTGTTCCTCATGCTACAGGGGCAACTACAAAATAACACTCCATAAAACGGCCTGAAATGGTTCACATTTACAGTTTTCAATCAAAATGCAATTGAGTTAAGTAATATAAATCTAACATAAAAATATAGTACCCTGCAGGTTTTTAACAGTCCCACACCAAATATTTACCTTTGTCCCACAAATTGCATGCAGCTCTATTTCCATAAGATAAACATTTGGTGTCAATAATGGTACATTTTTGTTTTATTAGAACCAGTAAATTGGTATTTCATAATGTATTTATTTAATTTGTTTTTGGATGTTTGTTTGACATTTATTGATAAAAAAATCTGTCAGCAGGGTTTAAAAAATCAGACAGTTTTGACATTTATTGGTAATAGGTTGCATAATAAATAATACATGTAATTTTTTGTGCACAAAATAACATCTTGGTGGGCAAATAACATTTTCTAAAGGTCACACAGCACATCCTGTTACCTGTACTTTTGTTAAAAAAATAATAGTTGTTTAAAAATAAATTTGACTTTGATACATAAGAAATAATTTTGTACCATTTGCTATCATGTTTAATTGTATACAGCATTTTTGAAACGGTAAGTACAACCCTAAACACAGACACCAACATAAGAAAAAACTTAAAGCTGGAAGGCAATAATCTATCATTACCAGCCTTCAGTATGATGGAACACATTCTTGAATGCAGCAAAGGGGCATTATTTTTCCTTAATCTGCTGCAATTTCTCCTGTTACTCTTTCTTTGCTGCAGTCAAACTCTCAGAAGAGGATGTGAAATAAGTATTTCACTCTTCCTCTAGGTGCTAACGTGAGTGATCAAGTCAAGTCTCCTCAGCTCTCTCTTTGCTAACCCTCTGTGCTACTGGAAATGGAAAATAAAATTTGCTCATGCAACACAAGCTCACCTCTATAAATTAGAGTGTGAAAAAATATAATTTATCATTTGCCTGTGGATAACCCCTTTCAGCTGACTCTGAAATCACAGCGCACATAAACAGCCTGCATAAAAGGGCTACAGCCGCACCCAAGAGAGCGCATTACACCATGAATCAGTTTATTAACGTCGGCTGGTGGCACAATGCCGACGGAGGTGAATTTATTCATTCGTAAAGATCTGTTTACGATGTTTATCTACACTCTGGTGGTCAGATCACTAAAATGTAACAAACGACACAAAGATACGGTGTAAGGTGTCTATAAACAAATGACATTGGGCCAGACGTTTCCTCTGTTCCAAAACGCAGTATTGTGCCAATGACATGATGTTAAAAGTACCAAAATTGTTTCAACAGTTCACAGTTAGGTAGCAGTTTCTACACATGTGAATGTGTTTGTGAAATTTAGGATAAAGTTTTATAATCTATTGTTCGAAAAGTTTCAATGATGATTTTATGTAGATAACAGTAAATCACAAAAATGCCTTCCAGGAACTCGATCTGCGTCAAAATGCTTTGGGAACGCTTCTAGCATAACCACGCTCTGAATCGTGTGAATTCAGTCCAATAGGGTGCGATACGTCACAGACGGGGTGACGTCACGACCAGGAAGCTTAAAAGCGTGTGCGCTGAGCAAACCGGTAGCTTTTGTCATTCAGTGAAGCGCTCTGTGTGAAATTGTTTGTCCTATTTTTCTATGTCGTTTGTCTTATTTGGTGTTGTTTTGTCATAGAGTTATAAATGGCAAAAGACAAGAGAAGGGGGATAGAGCATAAAATTCAGCATTGTAGACCATGTGTTCCTCCTCACCCACGATAGAAAGTCTATCCCTGGGTGGGATACCAGCGGTTTATGTGTTGTGTGTTTGGGACAAGGCTCTCGAGGGAGCTGACTGCCCACTTGCGAGCGGGTTTTAATGCATTTGATAAGGTGATGCCCCGGGTTGAACAGACGCTAGCTGCTATCTGTCTCCCGATGTGGCGTCGTCCTTAAGGCTCCGGCTCTGGCCTCCAAGCCTCAGCACTGGTGTGCAGGGGGTACACAGCAGCGGGGCAGGCTGGTGCTTGCTTGCACACCATGACGGGGTTACAGGCATACTAAGCCAACCTGCTGAATAATATTGATGAGAGCAAGGGTCTTACGCTTGAGGATGTGTTAGAACTTTAAGAACCGCTGATTCGCCAAGACCGCCCTTGGTCGAAGTCTGCAAAATCAAGGCCGGATCTGAGGACCATCTTGATTTCCAAGAGGGCTTTGGCTAAGAGGTCCTGACAACTACAGGTTGGACTGATTTCACACATGATTCAGAGCGTGGTTACATTCCCAAAAGGGTTTTGATGCAGCATCTTGTTCCCTTCAAGGAACTCGGGCTTACATATGTAACCTGAGACGTTTTCACAGACAGTCACACATGTTTGATATGCTGTTTATATAATAGCCAGTTACCAGGCTCTACCTTGAGATGAATTAATAAAGTGATTTATTTCTGAAGAAATACTTATGAAGTATTTCTTCTGTCATTAATAACAAAGCCACATATGGATCCATTATGACATTATAAACATTGCCATTGAAAGTTATAATTTTTGAGTATGTAGAATTTACAGTAGTGCAACATGAATGCAGCATTACGTTAACAATTTTGATTCAGATTTAATTATTCTAGCCATTGCCAAGCAGCAGAGCTAAAACCTTGATCTTCCTCTGAGTATGTGACACTCAGGCCTTTGCTCATATTTTATGTCTTCTAAATAAACTCAACAGATTGCTCCCTTCAAGGCAGGTGCTTGATAACTAAGTCTGCCGGTTTCTCTTTAATGTTGTCATTCATCGTGGAGAAATGAAAGGGGCTGGCTGGTTGTTTGAAATATCAAAAGGAAAATGTGGGCTAACTAATCATTTCTATCAGTTTGTTTTATCACATTTGATTTGAGTTCTGAGGTCGACAAACTCCACAGAGAAAAATAATTATCTTCTGGTTGATGTTCAGCATACAAATGAGAAGTTTATTTTTTGTAATATTTGTAGGATGAATTAACAGCGTAACAGCTTCTACAAAACCCAAACTTGTGTTTTTTTTTTTCATTTAAGTAAAATGAATAGGGTAAATGAGTTTATAAGAGAACAGGTAGCTGATTTTTCTGAGTACATCCTGAAGGCTCTAAGCACAGCTGAGGCCATCATCATTTTGGGCCAAAAAAGTAAAATCTCTTTGCTGTACCTGCCAAACAATTTCTGCTTTGAGCCCATCAACAGAACTGCTCCACACTAAATGACTGTAGATTTATTTAAGCTAATTGTAAAGGCTTCATGTTTTGTTGTGTTATCATGTATTTTAATTTGACACCATGTTTGGTAGTCTTATGTATGGTCTTTATAGTTTCATGTTACTTTTATGTTACCCCACCCAGGGCATGAACTGTGTTCAGGTATGTATTGTTATCTTGACTAGTCTGTGTATTTATAGCAATCGTGTTGCCATTGTCTTTTGTATAGATTTGTTTGTCTTTGTTGTCCTGCTGTCTGTAAATCTGAAGTTCTAGTCATGTCAAATTTAGTTAAGTCTTTGTTCATGTTATAATATGTTATTAAACAGTACATGGGTTCAATTCAACTCAACTCTGCAGTAAACTTAAGTTACTGAAAGCTGGACCTCAAAATGAACCCAGCAGTGGCTCTGTTACAACAAGGGAATCAACCTATCAATGATTATGTGGAGGACTTTTGTGAACAGTGCCAAAAGGTGGGATTTAATGACATTGCATAGGATATAGCATTGCAAAGGATATATTTCGCGCTGGATTAAATGACCCAGTTTGCTCCATGATGCCCAGAGGATCAATCAGTTGGACATTACCAGAATATAGTGACTATGCGTTACTGTTGAGCAGTTCCTTGTTCACTGTGGGAATTGTGGATGGGGAGTTCTGCAGTCCCACAGTAGCTGCCATGCCAGAGCCCTCTCATGTTATGGTCACCACGCCAGAGCCCTCTCACGCCATGCTCACCGTCATGGCCTCCACGGCAGAGCCCTGTCATGTCATGGCCACCATGCCAGAACCTTGTCATGCCAGGGCCAGCCCCTTAAATAAATTTTTTTGGAGGGGAGTAATAGAGGATGGAACCAAGAGTGCAGAAGGTGGTGGAGTGAGACTGTCATAGCCATGTCCATAGCCTTCTTTGCCCATGTCCATGCCTGCTCTGCCCAGGTCCACTGCCATGCCTGCTTCACCTTGGCCCACCCTAATTCAACTGCACACAGAAAAAGGAAAAAATGTGATAATCGCTTGGTAAACATTACAGAAATCAGATCTTGGCTTTTGCAGAGAATCTGTCAAATTATTTTCAACAAGCATTACTCTTATTATTTACAGATGTCGTGCAGTTTTTCCTACAGGATGCTGAACGTGATCAGTCAGAATGCTGCAGGACTAGTCAGGTTTTTTACATTTACATTTAGGCATTTAGCAGACGCTTTTGTCCAAAGCGACTTACAAAGTGAGGAAAACAAAGAAGTGATAAATCACAAGATGACAGTACGCATAGCCCTACAAAGATACAATTTTTCCTAGTATACAATACTCCAGTACTTGAGTAGATTCCTGTTGAGAAAGGGAGAAAGACAAGTTTTTTTTTTTTTAGTGTTAGGGTGGTGTAAGGTGCTCCCGAAAGAGGTGGGTTTTAAGTCGTTTTTTGAGTATAGTGTGGGATGAGTCACTGAACAGAGTGTGGAAGATCATTTCACC
>JAZGTK010018973.1:0-11601 GCA_036877625.1 Ambastaia sidthimunki | reverse complement strand
CTAGATTGTTATGCCCCTCCCCCCAGTGCCAACAAGTCTTGTTCATGGCTAAACAAAAGGCAATTGGTTAGTTTAGAGAGAAAAAAAGTATAGTTACTGACAAATAGTCTTTATAATAACTAGCCACGGTGTCCCTGTTTACTGCATGTACCTTCCTCCTAGCTTTATATAACTTGATAGCATTCTCGCAAGTTAATTGCGCTGCACGCTAGCGGTCAAACGCGCTAAATGCCAGCTGAGTCACGCTGATAGATGTTTGCAGCTTATGACACCACGCTCGCGTGTCACCTCGATCTTCATAATGCTTCCGTAATCCTCGTAATTTATTTCCGCCGCGCAGATGATCTCCGAGACGTCTGGTAACAGGCAGCCCTCCTGTCACTGCCACGTCTCAATTTGGATAAGCTAACGGAGAGGATGTTAATTTACTTCTGCTGTTGGCTCTGCCCAAATGCCAGGGGTGCCGTACATGGCTGACCTACTTTGCTATTTACCCTGTCCACATGACGTTCTGACTGCAGTGCTGTAGGACCCGGGCTGCCCGGTGGAACTCATTAGCTGCTGTTGAAGTACAAGGGGAAGGCACTCATCTAAGAAATCCTAAAGTAGGGAAGGTCATTTATATTTTGTGGAACGTACAGCGACGTGGTCGTTTTGAAGAACGCGTCGCCGTACCCTAGAGAACGTTTTTTATTTGCTTAGAGGCTGTTCGTGAGACTTAATGAAGTTCTCAGCATGTTGTGTATAAGTATCGTGTCAGATGTTTCTCCTTCAGTTTCTTAGGAGACACAAAAATACCCAAACAATTTCAGGTTGTAAAAACGTTTCCCTAACGTTTCCATTAGGTAACAAAAACAAATGTTATTTTGAATGTTGTAGGAATGTTTGAAATGTCCAGGCATTGTTAACGTTATGGCTTTGTTAAAAGAACATTCAAACATTTTTAATTCCGTAACGTTTTCAAATCATTCCACTAACAATTTAAGGAATAATGTTTTTGATATATGTAATGTTAAAAAAATAAATTTAATGATAAACATCTAATGTTTTTGATAACTGTGAGAACTTTAAGAGCATTAGCCAATGTTCTGAGAGCGTTCCTTGTTAGCAGAGTGGACACAAATCAAACAATTGTTGACTTAAGAGTATAGAGGAGTTAAATGAATATGGATAGCATAGGTCAGAAATGTAGGTTACGGGGAAAATTTATGAGAAATGTTTCAGTTCATATTGAATCTCTTTGAATTTGGTTTAGGACAGAATCCAGATTCTATAATGCAGCTTTAAACTGCTTATGTCGTCTGGATTGAGTCAGATTTACTGAACACAAAGTGCTGTTGTGTATTTGTTGCCTGACAGACGGCTACAACGTACAACATTGTGTTGCTAAACAGGCGTGTAGTGTATTTTTTAAGCAAAAATGCTATAACCTGTTAATACGGCTGCCAAAATAAATGTGCTTGTCAAACAGGCCCTGCAGTTTAACATCAGATGTGCTCCTAATGACAGTATCATCAGATTGTATCTCTGTGTTGCTCGTAAGTACTGCTGTATATCTGAGCCTGGCGATGATAAGGTATAAATGAGCTAGTGACTCAGATGCGGCTCGAAGGCTGTGAGTCAGACAAAACGATAAGCGCAGAAAGCCCTATTGTTTTCTCCACATTCTTCCTCTCTGACTGTATATCCAAATCTATGTGCCACTTGGCCGACGGCCATTGTTTTCAATGTCACTGTCAACATCATGCAGAGAACCTGAGCTCTCCATGTGTTTATGGAAATTGGCTTTACCGTAAATAGCTTTCATCATGGCGGTAATGAAACCAAATAGCTCTAACTGTTACGCCACTCCCCAAACTGTTATTTGCACTTAAGTTAAGTTTCTTAAGTTCAGAACCTTTTAACCTTTATGGCACTATTGACAGGAATGGTAATGGTACGTAGACGGAGGCTAGCAATAGCAAGCTAGCTTTGAAAGCATATGATCCGACCCGCCTTTCATCATGCTCTCTAAAGCCACGCTTCCTCCAATAGCGTGTGGATATATGCAAACACATAGTTTGACAGGCAAGTAGGACATCCTATAATTGCATCCGGACCGAATGCAATGATTGGACGAACCTTTTATGGTCCTGTCCCAGAAGATATATAAATGCTTATCCAACTTTACGTAGGGATTTTCAACTAGCATAAAAAATGTGTTTCTGGAAATGATCGCATACCTTTCCTTTAAGCGTGTATCAAATTGCAAATGCAAAAAACATTTTTTTATAAATTGTTGCATACATGAAACACGTATGTCATGCTACATTATATTTTCCATTATGTTTTCGTAATTACGCGTACATGTGCACTGAAGTCCTAAATACGATATTTCATGACAACGCACAATAAAGCCCACAGGTCTTGATTGCAACAGTTAGTTAGTACCAACCTTGTCTTTTGACCTAGTTATCTATCTCCAACACCATAGCTGATCATCTGACCTGACTTCAGTAGCGCGTGAAGCATAAATCAATTCTATCTGCAGGATTGTAAGCGATGGCCAATGAAAGAGTGACTCTTCACTTCATTAAATCACTATTTTTGTAGTTCACTACCGGGAAACCATGGTCATTATCTCTGTGCCAGTAGGTCATGTTCGTGGACGATGGTAATCTTAATAATTCATCACATAAGCAAACAGAGTAATTGAAGGTATCATAGAGGGCCTTTCTTTTATCACATGTATTAAATATGCATGTCAGACAAGTCATATTGCCTGCCTGCGGTGAGACAATGTCTTTCTTCCTTGAAACACAATTGATACTCTATCCCTTCAACAGCTGCGTGTGATTGGCCGCGCGGCTTCTACAATAGCGTGCGCTCGCTCGTAAGCTTTTAGCTGATTAGCATGTCTGTTCACGAACCAGTTCAGGGGGAATTTCATAAATGTCTTGCAAATAACAAAGTTTTCCCCTCCTTTATTAAATCTGAAGTGTGTAAATGATAAAATATTTCCTAAGAGTTTGTAATTGTGGACAGACAATTATGGCTTGAGTTTTGGAAGAGTGTAAATTGAGTGGCTCTGTGGTGGTTCCAAAACAGTGCTCTGTTTGTTCAAGCAGTCCAAAATGTCAGCTTCTCCCTCAGCTAATGGAGTGAGTCTGGGCTGGGACTGACTGTTTGCATGGTATTTGTCAAAGAGGACAAATAGGAATGTTGTTCTGGGCTGTTGATGAGAGGTCGTAATAAGATCTTTGTGGATTTTAACCTAAGCAAAATTCTGATGTTTCTAGCAAGTGCTTTGTATTTTTCATGGACTGCTTGCACAAAATGCTTTCCTTAAGAAAACTTTGTTTGAGGACTGGCCATGTTTGTTTTCAGAAACTGCGACTGTGTGGTGCCAGCATTCATAATGTCAGTATTTTACAGCTTCTGCCCCTCGTTGGTCATATCCTTAAAAGCCAAGACCTCTGCTGAATCCAAGAACATCTCTGGACCCCGGTGGCCTGCTGTTCTTCAGCAATAAGCCATTGCCCTTGTCTGCTGATGTTTGGCCGGAGGTACAGTTGCCTCTGTGATGTACGACATCCCCTTGAGATGCCTCCTCCAGGGACATCCAGTCACCCTGAGCATCCATCATCTCTCTTCTTCTCATCCCTGGTCCACTTCATCTGACTGCCTGTGTTCCAGTGAGACAATGTTGGGTTTCCCCAGGCTGCCAATGATAGATGGGCCTGCAAAGCATCGTGGGATAGAATAAGGAGGTTACACACTGTTATGTAAAGAGTTGTGTGGGCAGCATGGTTTGAAATCGATGTGAGTTGAGAAGTGCCATCAGCGGAACCATGCTGGTGCAGATCCAGCAATGATATTTGGAACACTTGGCAGTTCCACATGGCTCTTCTCCAGCTCAGGAGCCCCCAGGGCACACACCCTCCTTCTTTTCTGAGTCCTCTCACCTGCCCTGAAGTTGCATTAGTGTTTTTACCTCCCAGTCCGCTTTTCTTAGTCCTTTTAATGTGCTTCTATGTCTAATTAAGAAACTAGGTTTCTTTTAATTTTACCCGCTCTGTATCGTCTTCAACTTTTTCCCAACACAGACTTTCTCTCTGATGTTTGCGCCTACAGTAGAAATCAAATTTATGCTGCTGTGTTTTCGTTCTCATCATTAAACCATGTCTTCTTTTTTATGCAGGAAAATATCCTGAATTCGGAACTGAATTACAACACCACCTACTTACAATAGCTGCTGGTTTCTCACTTATTACGCTTGCAGAAGTTTTGTGCGTGCTGATGCTGAGGGAGGTCGCGATTTTGGAGCCGGGTGCATTTTACATGCGGCTTCCAAAACAGAATGTACCTGTAATTCTAAAAATGCTGCTGCTACAACCTAACAATTTTAGGTTGTAAAAACATTTATGTAATGTTTACATTAACAAAAAATTAAATGTTTTTTTGAAAGTTCTTGGAATGTCCAGTTTTTATGTTGTATTAACGCTATTGCTTGATTAAATTAACATTTTTAAAACGTTCCACTTACTGCTTTAAGAATAACGTTTAATATATGATATAATGTTTAAGAAACGTTGCACTAATGTTACTGCAAGTATGTTTTTTTATAACCTTTAGAGAACATTAGCCAATAATCTGAGAACATACTTTGTTAGAAGGGAATGTCAGTCCAATCTGCAAATAATTTACTTTAAAAAGAAAACTGTTATTTACTCTCCCTTATGTTGCTCCCTCATGTTTTTCTTGTAGAGGAAAATATCAAACAGAAAGTTCAGCTGCAAGTTTGTTTGGTTTATTAAAATTTCTTTTTGTTGGGTCAGGATTTGAACCCGGGTCGCCTTTGAGGCAAAACACTATCTAAAACAATTAAATGAATACATTTCTACAGTAAGTGAGGCTTAAATCACAAAATGCTTTTTGAGGTCACCATAATTTACCGGCATATCTATTTTTATGTCGTTTTCTGTTTTGCCCTATTGATATTTTGAATTTAACCAGCCTCTCAACAGCTGTTGTGCTGAAAAAACACTAATGGCTCATTTTGCCCTTCACGTATCGACTAACAGCTGTTATGTAATTCTCAGGTGTACCTGCTACCTCACTGAGGTGAACAAGAGAGCAACGAGGTAGCTGTGTCTCTCATTTCCTCCTGACAGCTCGGGGGCCCCGAGGTCAAACCCACTTTAATTCCATTGCAGCGGAAGCTAAAATTAGAACTTAGAATTTTGAAATCATTCATTTAAAATGCACGGATACATTTTTAAACGCAGAAAACAAATCCTTTCATGATTAGAGGTGGGGAAACTGTAGCTTGTCAAGCTACTGTATTTAATAATTTAATGCATTTCAACTATAATCAAGCTATTCTTTTGAAAGTGTAGTTAGCTGAAGCTAACTGCTTTGAAACTACTTTAAAAAGCTGCAATTTGTTACTTTTAAAAACGGTCTCCTTATTTGACCCACGATTTGCAAATGAGCGAATAATTTGAGCTGTTGGGTCGAATTTTACAGTTAATGTCAGTTTGAATTCTTTTGACTTTAGCATACGAGTAAAAAACCTGCAATTTTATGTTTCAAACGATACAAAAGTTACAGATTGCAGCTTAAAGGAGGTAATATTTTAAGATTTATAGAATAGTTAGCATTTCAAATTTAGTCTGAACCGTACTGTATTTTTCCCTGTGTCCATGTTAAATTAGTTATTGTGTAAATGGTAGTTTGTTACTCATCCACATTGCTCATGAGCCAAAGACATCTTTGAGATGTTGAATCAAAACAGGGCTAAACCCAGCCCTGGGCAACTCGTTGTGTAACATACTGTACACAATAAGTATCTTGTATCTCCCGTCATGCAATTTTTATCTTGTTAGAGAGTTTGAATTAATGTAGCTTGTATCAGTTCTTTAATTGGAAACCGTATATCAGGGTTTTGAAGCGAGATGGGGCGGAGCTAGAGAGAGAAGGTTGCTTGTGCCCAGGTACGAATACAATATTTTTATGCATTATTTATTTACAGTAATTGACTGGTCCTTGGAGACTTTCCATGACTGATATTTGACTCCCGTTCTTTATATACTCAGACTGTTATTTATGATTTATGTCTTTATCATTTAGATCTTTTTAGCTAGATGTAGCACTTTCAAAACCTGAGTGTGTATTTTTATTCAATGTTAAAATACTTTATATTTCCGTTTCTTCATTTACAAACTGCATTTGGTGTCGTAATAGCAGAAATTACACACTGTAGCTTTAAATACTTTTGTTACTGCGTTTTGGTAAAGTTACATGTACAGCATGTACATCCAAATTCATGTGAGATTATCTTTTTAATAAAAGATAATTTTAATTTAATAAGCTGCTTTAATGTTTTTTGTAGGTGGAAGAAAAGTGGCAAGGTGTTTATCATTAATTATTAAAGTGAGCATTCTCATCCTTGATGCTGATTGGTCTGATAAAGCACAACTATGACCTCATCTCTGAAATATTATTTGTATCACTGCACTGCACTAGTAACTGACTGTTATTTATGTTGCATAGCAACGCACTGTTACTGTTTATATGCCAAGCACTATATCTTGTTTGGCTAATGTTTATGTTTATTAAAATTACATTTAAATATGTTTATCGTATGCTAACCTGTTCATAAAAATACTGGTCTTCATATTTGAACACAATCACAACAGAATTTATGTACAATATAACCCAGCTTCTCAAACCTTATTGCTTAGCTGTTACTTTTCTATGTGTGGTTTTCTGACGTTTTGACCTTTGACACCAACCTGTCAGGCAGGTATCGTTCTGTATCTATTTTCTGTCATCACGTCACTTACGAATTGCACTCTAGAGATCTGATGCAATGCACCTGTTATGTGAAACTGAGGTCTGTGCTGATTGGACAGCTTTTTAGTGTCACCTGATATTGGTTTGAACGAGGGGGCCGGTCACGTATTTGGGTTACCGGAGATGGGGGGGGTTGGAAGAAGGGTTGCACTAGGGTCATGTACATGTGAAATGTAGCTATTTGTTAACAACCTAGTGCTTGTGAGCTGACTTTTGGAGCAAAGGTGAGTCTGGCATAATGGTGATTAGTTGCATGCTAAAGTTTAGCTTGACTTTGAGTCTGAAACTTAACAGCAATATTTGGATATAGAATTAATTGATGTCTTGTGTTGCATACTTGAAAAGACATCACTGGCATTAAAATGTCTTGAGAAACCAATCTAAAGCCATGACTAGCTCAAAGCCTGGATAGATGTATTTTCTGACTTGAAGTACTAGTTAAGGAAAGATCAAAAAGCTTTCTCACCTATATTTTTCTCCCATCTGAACCAGAAATAGTTTCTTAATCAAAACTGTGTGTGCAGAAAGTTTCTGTTTTTTTATATATATTCTAGCCTTAAACTTGAATAACCACTGATTTGTTGTCATGATTCGATCCCACAGTTTCATGCTGCGAGGATTTGTTTTTAATTTGAGTTAAGCTTGTTTAAAGTCATTAAAATGACAGCTTCACGGCTAATCTCAGACTGCAAAATTGTTTATCTGCACTGCTTGAAAATGTGTTGCATGAACATCTTTGCGTAGACTTTATTCAGCTGCACTTTTTGACCTACTTCTCCAAAAACATCATTAAAATAGCTACTAATGATCGCGCACAAGAACTTTCAGTGGTGGGTTCGCTTGGTTCAACTTATTTGTTTCACAGTGGTATGGAAGTGGTGATATATTGTAGATGAGCACTGCAGAACTCTTACTAAATATGTTTTTGTGTTCTGCATCGTAGGTGGGAGATGCAGTGATTCAGCCCCTGTGCGGTAAGGAAGGGGCATGGCGGACTGTCCACACCTGAGCTTACCGGGGCTGTTTGTGCTCCTCATAACTGCATCTGTAACACACGGCCAAAGCTGCCCACAGCGATGTGACTGTATCCCTCAGCAGAGAGCTGTGCTGTGCCAGAACAAGCGTCTGAGCTCTATTCCTACAGGCATTCCGGTCGACACGCGCCTGCTGGACCTGAGCAGCAACAGTTTGCGCTGGGTGGAATACAATGACCTGGCAGCCTTTTCAAGAATGGAGGAACTAGATCTGAGCGAGAACCTCATCAGCGTGCTGGAACCCAACGCCTTCTCTGGTCTGCTTAATCTTAAAGTGTTGCGTCTGCGAGCCAACCAGCTTAAACTAGTACCCATGGGTGCCTTTTCACGCCTCACCAACCTCACCACTCTGGATTTAAGTGAGAATAAACTGGTCATCCTGTTGGACTTCACCTTTCAGGACTTGCGGAATCTGCGTAATTTGGAGGTCGGTGATAACGATTTGGTGTACATTTCAAACAAGGCTTTTTTGGGTCTAATTGGTCTTCGGGAACTCACCATTGAGAGGTGCAATCTAACTTCTATATCTGGACAGTCTCTTTCCTACCTACGTGGTTTGGTGACTCTACGATTACGCTACCTCAGCATTGCTTCATTGGAAGAGCAGAACTTTCGAAAACTGGGTGGTTTGCGGGGTCTTGAGATTGACCATTGGCCCTTCCTTGAGTACATCTCTCCACACAGCTTTCAGGGTCTCAACCTTTCTTGGCTCTCGATTACCAACACCAACATTTCCACTGTGCCTACGGGTGCTCTCCGTAACCTTATTCATTTAGCCAGCCTCAACCTTTCCTACAACCCAATCTCCGTTCTTGAGTCCTGGGCCTTGCGTGACCTTGTTCGCTTGAAGGAACTTCATTTAGTTGGTACGAACCTGATATCAGTACAGCCCTATGGTCTTGGAGGTTTACAGCAGATAAGATTGCTCAACATGTCAAACAACGGGTTAGTCACATTAGAAGAAGGCTCCTTCCACTCAGTCAACACCCTGGAGACATTGCGTGTGGATGGCAACCCTCTGTCCTGCGACTGCCGCTTACTTTGGATCCTGCAGCGTCGCAAGACCCTCAATTTTGATGGAAAGTCACCCGTTTGCGCCGCGCCCGTGGAAGTACGAGGAAAAGCACTCAGTACCTTCTCGGACTCTGCGCTCTTTGACCACTTCACCTGTCAGCGACCAAAAATACGCAACCGCAAACTACAACAGCTCACAGCACGTGAAGGCCAGGTGGTGTCGTTTGTGTGCAGAGCAGACGGAGACCCGACTCCTGTTATCTTTTGGATCTCGCCTCAACGCCGCCGCATCACCACCAAGAGCACTGGGCGTGTCATCGTACTGCCTGAAGGCACACTGGAGATCCGTTACGCCCAGGTAACAGACAGCGGAACTTACATCTGCATAGCGAGCAATGCTGGTGGCAACGATACCTACTTTGCCACCTTGACAGTCAGTGGTTTGCCCTTGGATGGTGCTTTGGCGGCAAATCGTACCTACTATGTGGGCGATCTGAATGACACAAACTTGAATGACACACGTGTCTTCCTGAAGTTCACGTTAGACCTCAAAACCATCCTGGTGTCCACAGCAATGGGCTGCATCACCTTTTTGGGCGTGGTGCTCTTCTGTTTCATTCTGCTGTTTGTGTGGAGCCGAGGACGCGGTCAGCATAAGAACAATTTCTCAGTAGAGTATTCCTTTAGAAAGGTGGATGGCCCAGCCGCAAGTGGAGGTCAAGGGGGAGCTCGAAAGTTTAACATGAAAATGATATAAAAGGTATAAAAAACACACATTGTAATTATTTCAAACTGAATTACATAAACAGACCTGCATCTTGCTAAAGGTTTTGATTTCAAAGTTTAAAACTGAGGATTTTAATGGGAGCAATTAATTGTCAGATGTTGACAGCTGCCTTCCATCTGCTGGTATTTATAAGCTAAACATCCTTTCTGTGGCGTGTGGCACTTTGCACAAAGTCTATGATGAATGGCAAACTTAGCGTGTGGAGCACGCTAGTTCACGGTGTCTGTTTGAAAATTTCACAAAGGATTAAAAGCTAAGCTTGTTATGGTGATTTACCATTTAAAATATTACCATGTAATTTCCACAAAATAAGTGTCTGAAAAGGAATTGTGCTCTCTTAAAGGGTAGTTCACCAAAAAAATGAAAATTAGCCCAAAGAATAACTCACCCCCAAGGCATCCTAGGTAAATATGACTTTCTTTCAGCCGAAAACAATCAGTTGTATTAAATAATATCCTGGCTCTGCCCAGCTTTATAATGGCAGTGAATAGTGCCCGAGATTTTGAAGCTCCAAACAGCACATCCATCATAAAAATATAATATAAAAATAATCTCCAGTGGGTTAATAAATGTCTTCTAAAGTGAATCAACATGTTTTTTAATGAAAACAACTGTTAATATACCTTTGTAATGTAATTGTGTTTGACTAAAAGAAGGAAGTCATATAGACCCTGGATGGCTTAAGGGAAATTAAAGGATAATTTTCATTTTTGAAAGAACTATTCCTTTAAAAGAAATTCCAATAAATTATTATATATTTTAGAAGTAATTTAAATGATCACTATCAAAAGGTGCTTTCAGCTTGCCAAGGAATTGCCAATGTCCACAAAAGTCATTGTCCCAGTATTGTGTATAATGTAAATGTGTGGTAATGTTATCTTGCCTGGGCAATTCAATTTATATGCCCATGAGTTTGTAGAACATCAAGTGGGCATATAATTCACACTGCCATTTAAAGAACGATTTGTTACTGGATAAGACCCAAAACAACTGAGTTGGGGACTGAAAATGCAGAAATTCTTAGAAGACTGTTTTAAGAAATAGACTCTTAGAGTTAGTTGATTTTTAGTTCTCATTTTAATGGCTCTGGATAATGAGACCAGCTACAAAGTTTCTATATTACACTGCCACCTACTTCTGAGTCATGCCCACATACCGTAAACACACACACACACACACACACAGTGTATAGACCACAGATAAAGCACATTGTCCTTATATATCATATATATTTACAATTCAGTGGAATTGTTCATCAGCTAAACACCAATTTTAGCCTCAATATCTATATTGGGTTTGATATTTGTACCTGGCTTGTACATATGGGTGTTTTTGTGTATATTTTGGTGCCCGGTTTTCATCTTAAATGGGATTATAAATGTGAAATACTTTTATTCCATATGAAATGTCCTTAAAAGATAATCGTGGATGATGTGCAAGACTCTGGAAGAAGTACTGCTTTTTTTTCGTGCACATTTTCTACAGTATTTACTTAACTTTAGTACACATCATATACATCAATCTTTATGGCTTTACTGTGTAATTTCTGTGAGACTGTTCTGTATCAAACTGAGAAAAAAGGAACGCCACATGGTTTAATTTTATTTAATTTGCATGAACATAATTGTGGAAAAGTGGGATCCAAAACACAACCAAAGCAAGTTACTAATCCTTTTATCCATCGTGAAATAACAATGCCTGCATTCTGTGTTTATAAATAGCATTTATTAAATGTAGATCACTGTTATATTTTAAAGTGCCGCTGTTTACAATAGGACAGCGAGGCGCTGTACAAAACTGTTTTGCTGCCCCCTACTGTTGAAATGTGAAAAAAACAAGTACACAGGGTACACAGTTCTTGTTTAGAGAAGCCTTATTTATTGCCTACCTGTCAAATCTCTGTTTAACACAAAGCTTGTAATAATTAAA
>JAZGTK010018972.1:0-11601 GCA_036877625.1 Ambastaia sidthimunki | reverse complement strand
GTGTGTGTGTGTGTGTTTGTGTGTGTACCAGTATTCTATATGGTCAGCACTTACTTGTATTTACATACTAAATGTTCTCTCACCTATCAACATATAGCACTGCAAGGCTCTATATAGTGAAACAGATTACAGATGCACAGGCACTGTGTGTGTGTGTGTGTGTGTGTGCTGCATGAGCGAGAGCAGAGAAGCCTCTTTCATCTGTTTATGCCTCATTAATACAGCCCCAGTGACAGAGCTAATCGCAACATGTCACAGATAACAAATGTAAGGGCATAGTTTCATAAGAAGAGACGTCACAGAGCTGTAAGTAGACTGAATGGAAGCCTTCATTGAGCATGGCTTGGAGAAATGCACAGTAATTATATTCAGCACTCATAATGAGAAATCATGTTCAAGCTATAAAGACAGATGTTTCTCAGTGGTTGAGAAGTGCTTGGAGACGCGACACAACTCTGCCCGTCTTGTTAGAGCTCCCCCCGCTGGTCATGCAGGGACCAATCAGAACAGCCGGAGGAAGTTGGAACGCTTGGAACGCAAGAGAGACGTTGTTGTAAAACCATGTGGCGCTTCAATACAGTTCCTTTCTTGACAGCTGGTGTAAAAATCTCCAAATTAAATGAATGCGGTCCCTCAGAGAGAAAAAATATGAAATCAGTTCTGGAATAAAGCTTTACAGAGGCGGCTTGTGTTCACTGACAGCTTATTTACCAGACAGCGGCACTGAAAGAAATGCTCTGCCAGGCTCAATTCAAAAGCACCACCCCTTAATGAGAACCCCAAGTCTTCCATCCCAGAATACTCCTGGGTATATCGTTCCTCTCTTCTTTACACTCAAAGCACTGTGTTTAAGGGCCGAACGGAACGTACAACAGAAGAAAACCATCACCATTCACTTCACGGCTGCTTGGGTTGATCTCCCTCCCTCCGGTAAAACCCGAACTGGTCCGTGGGCCGTTCTCTGCATCTCTAATGGCCAGCTTTTGATTCACCTGTCGCTCAAGCGCTTAAGATAGGCCAGTTCAGGACTTTACGTGCATTAAAGCTCAGAGAGTTATTTTGTGCCCTGTTCATTTGTATTAAGCCGCTTTAAGTGCATTAAAGGCGATGAAGTGGACCAGCTTTGATAGAGATCATGGCACACCGATTCGCTCCAAAGAAGGAAGATTAAGGTGCAGTCACCTACTGGAGTCCTTCATGGCCTGGTGGTGAAAACCTGTGGTGTCACTGCAAGTCATCTTTTGTTTTTTTTTTACTGGTTGGCAGGTGAATAAATAGTTCTAGATCACTTCTAAATCAGATCAGTAAAATCAGTTCTAGATTTTGAAGAACTTTTGACTTTGAAGAACAAAAAGACATACAGCTTTTCGTCATGTTTCTCAAAATAGATGAATGAAACTTTCCCTCAAGAAAGGATCAGTATGACAACAGTGCTTTATTTTTCCACATTGGAGGGTGGGGCTTCCTTGATGACTTCATTGATAAACTTGCTTGATTGACAGGAAACTGTGTAAGGTATTAAAAATACAAGTGCAAAGAGTATTGAAATCTGAATTTTTGCAGGACTGGGAAAAGACCAATGGGGAAATTGCTATTGCTGTTTCAATATGACAGGGTCATAACTCACAAGACAAATGTAATTGCATTGTAAGTTGCGTTGAAGTTTCTGTTTGTACTAGCAGATATTGTAAGTCTGTGTTAAAAGTGAACGCAAATGCAAATACACTATTTGCAATTGAATTTCCATTAAGTTGTGCGTTCACAACTAACAAATACAATTTGCAATTCTATACTTCTAAGTGACTAAGTGCCATTCTGTCCTGCGTCCGAAGTGGGAAAACTCTTTATTGTAACTTGACCTCAATTTGGTGCAGGTTTTTCTGATAACTACAAACTCAAGTCTGCCAGGCTCAGAGATGCGGCGTGCCAAAGAAGTTGTTTGAGAAGCCTGGAGCGTGGCTGTAAACTCGATATTTCTGTTGACAGTAAATATAAGAATGACATTTTTATAAACAGAACAATGAACACAGTGGCACACAAAACCCTCCAATTTGGCTCTCTGCACATGCCTCAGAAGCGCAAGGTACTAAAAGAGGCAAAACAAGTCGTCGTTTATTTGAGATGGGAGGCGCACCTGTGAATATTGTCTCTCTGTTGCTGCCAATTCCCGAAATAACATGGAACAAATACAGCTCAAAACACTCAACACTCCCTCAATGTGAGGGAAAACAAAGAAGGGTTCAAACAGAAAAGAACATCTGATCTCCTTTTCACCTGAGAGGCCTAAGTATCTCCGAAGCAGATGCAGGCATTTGCAGGCCGGCTTCCTGGCACATCTTGCCACTTGTTGCTGCCAAGCACTGAGTCGTGTTACCCGTGATTACAACACTGTCTCCACCAATTTGATCATTGGGCTCCATCTCCAGCTGTCCACATCTGAAGCAGCTGTAAACTCTGAAGGAGAACAATATGCTTTGCGTAGCTTCCGCTGTGTTGTTGTCATTTGCCGAGTGGAGCGGATCTGCTGTGCAGAGATGAAGGAATATCGGAATTGTTTGTGGTAGTCATCCTTGAGATGACTGAGGATAAGATCAGAAAATGAATCCGTTTCTCACTGCAGCCCATTCAAGAAAAAACAAGTACATTTTTTTTGATGTACTTGAGTTATTGGCATGATGTTAAGCACAAATCAAATATAATTCAGCTAATGATCTGAATGTGGATTATACTTGGAGAAAACACAATATAAACAATACTGATCGACTCCTTTGCTTTTGGGCGATACATTTATTAAAACAGCATTTTAGATCCCTTGTGGTTGTTTATTGCAGACGGTTGCCTTGGATTTAATAAATTACAACCTATTACACGCCATCATGCCTGTTAGCGGGATTTAATTCAGTTGAAAGTTCAGCAGTAATTACAAATTGGGCCTAATTGTGTACGATACAAATGCACGACACATCTGAATCAGAGAAAATAAGAGCTTTCGGGGGAAACGAAATGATTTAGCAGCATAAAAGGAAAGATGCAATTTTAATGAACATCTGGAACTCTCAGAGGCACTTTGCCAGATCTAGGTCTTGAGCTCCAGGGAATTGCAAGGTTGTCATAACTGTTAAAAAAATGATAGTTTCATTTTAGATGGAATGAGGGAAAACTTAATTATCAGGTGGAAACTGTGTGGGAGTCTTTTTCCTTCTTTTCTCACTCTCTTCCGATTCCCCCAACGCATGTAAAGATTTAGTAAGAGCAACAATGCAATTGCACCCCAAGGAGAGCCTATTCTCCAATGGAAGAAAAACCATTTGCCCTCTGGCTATAAGAGAATCCAGAACAGCTCAAGTACTGCACTTATTTAGAAATGCTGTTGGGGGTAACGTGCGTTGTGTAATCAAATCACATTTTTACCACAGTAAACTAATGTAATATTTTATTATATTTACTACTGTTATACTTGAAAACATCCAAAACTCTTTTCTATTGCTCTCTTGGTCTTGACAAACCATCTTGATAATGCAGAGCTAACAAGATTAGATTTTGGCTAGTGGGTCTGGAGCCATCAATCCAAATGAGTTGGTATTGTTGGTCTCAGAGTGCAAGCAATTTATTAAAACCATTACGGTATCAAACAAGCCAACAGAAACTGCTTATAAAATGAGAATGTGTTTAATGTATATTTGCATAATACACCTGTCTAGTACCATTTCATTATAGCAATTTTTATTAGCTATTATTACTTACAATATGCCTCTATTATTGTCATTAAACCACTTTATACTTTACTGTGCACAATACTGTGCTTTTAATATATTAAATCACAATAAAGCAAATTACATTTGTGGTATCAAATGGCCCGTATTTTGTATTAAAGGGTAAATAAGAGTAAAATAATAAATGGCTAGTTTAAGGACATGAAATAATACAATACAATGATGAAACAATATATGGCCTTTTAAACCAAAAGTTACCAAAAGTTCACAACCAATGCAACATAATAAGTAACTTTATTCAGGAATGGCACAAAAATGTAACACAATATTTTCACACTGATGTGGAGTGAATTAAAGATTCCTGAAGCAGGTGCACACTGTTTCGTGGCCGTCCCTCATTGAACAAACTAGATGAAAGAATAAGGACCTTTATCGTGGCCCTAGCTTGACAAGATAACCACACATCTGTCAAAATACAGCGACTCAAACACGTATCTATATCAAAAGCACAGTCAAAATCTGCTCTCGTCTCCATGGCGATTGTTTCCAAAAGGTCTCTCTGAAAAATAATAAGTCTTTTTGATCGGTATGGTATTTGTCAAATTAAATTGAACAGTCTGATGCCCACAGCCAGAAATGACATCACTAAAGGTGCAAACTATGTTTCATTGCAGATAAACAGTCTGCAGCCTAATGTTATGGCTTAAGAAACGCTGGTAAACATGATGGTTAACTAACCATACGATATCCTTTTCTCATCAGGAGGCATCAGCTTCACTTGATTAAGAGGTTAAACCAAAGTTAAAACTGTTTTGAAGAACGGTCATATTTCTACAGCCAGCGACCTCCCCATATATACAACAAACCATCTCAGTGGTTGTAATCAAAAGCAGGTCCGATATTGACTTTACATCAGCAGCTTCCTGGACTCAGGGCTTCCATTATAACAGTTCCTCCCATATCAAGGAAAAAAATGGACAGACCAATACTGTATCTTTCCAATATCTCACCAATCTCCAACTGTGCACATCTTTCCATTGGGGGCAGGCCAATCAATGTGAAATGTTGAGCTGTCTTGCTGATTTAAAGTCCCAGTCATTAGCTCAGTTTTCTTGAACATTAAACGGAATTTTCCCAGGGCGGTCTTAAAACATTAATGGCATTCATGGAAGAGTAAATGAAAATGTGCATTGCAGCTTAGATCCCAGCGATGAGTAACTCAGCTTTGCATTAAGGAAGAAGGGGAGGTGTTTGTTAAAATTCACTCTTGTCTACTGTGGTATGCTTCTACACTTTATATCTGCTCTTTATCAAGCTCATTAATCTAAGAGATGCACTTCTTTTAATTAATATAAGCTCCTGTGTTGTTATAAATACTGGAGGAAACAGAGGCTTGGAGACCTGCCTACAAAAGAAGTTGTCAGCACACACTAGGATTAGATCATTACCAAAGCCTAAATATTCTTCTGTCTCTCTCTCTCTCTCTGTGTCTTTCACTCTCTCTCTCCTTTTATTGCACAGCAGATAATAAATAAATAATGGGTCTGATCCAAAAAAAAGGAAATGGAATACATTTAGCGGCTATGCATCCCGTGTGCAATGATTTTCTGGGTTGACAACAGCCACAAATCACATAAAGTAATACAGCGATTCAGCTCATCGGTTCAGCCGCAGTTCACCTCAGTGATCCCGGCCTCAATCCAGACATCTCATGAGATACATTTGGCCATATTTTAGTGGAGTGGCCTCACCTCAGTCACTGCAGCAGTTGCCATGGCGATGGGGTGCCTGCGGATTCTGCAAGCAATACATTGGTGTCGTACTTGTGTCACCCTCAATTAAACAAATGTGTGGTGTTGATGGGTTTGATATATATATATATATATACTGTATATACATTTTTGAAGTCATAAAATGTACCAAATATAGTCTCCAGTAACCACACTCCTGATTAACAACAAAGTTCATGTTAGTGTTCATGTTAGTTCTAAAGTAGTTCTGGCCAAAACCACTTACCACTCATATTAAAGTGACCAACCACTGTTAGTTTTGTTTTTATGTGCAATTTAGGGGCAGGTTTATCTTGAAATAGATTATAGTACGATAAAAGACAAGTGTTGAAAAAATAGTTTAAATGTGTATAGCTTTTGTAATCATAATTTCTGTCCAAATGTCAAAATACTCCAAAAAGTTGTGTAATGCCAGCCAACCAGGTTAGAGCTTGCCAGATCAAGAAAGTGCTTTCCAGATTTGTGTGCATTATGCATCAGATGGTCAGTAAATGGACTGTGGGCAGCCCGTGTACATGCCATCTGAGGCTAAGAAGATTATAAACTAAACAGTAAAAACATTAGAAAGAGAGGAAAATTAGAAAAGTTAAAAAGTTAAACAGTAAAAAGAGAGAAAGAGTTATAGAGAGCACACCATATACAAACACAAAAACACAACACAGACAAAACTATTCTCCTTCGAGAATCCATCAAGACTGTACAATACCATAAACACACTTCCTTATTTGTTGACTGGTGAAAGTCAACGTACTCCCAGACAACCAAACCAAACCCATCACTGCCTGACTCATGCAATTACATGCAAGACTTCTTTCATTCTCCACATCCATCCTGCAGATAACAAGTTTTATCTCCTACACTGGCAGAAGTTTTTACCCGTCTAGAATGTGACATCTGTACTGACACAATTAGTCTAAGATCAGGACAATTCAAATGTCAGCTTGATTAAATCTGGCTGGCTGAAAATAGACCCTGGCAGAGGCACACGTACGTTCGAAACGCGCCCGCCATCCTTTATAAATCAGATTGAGACCTCTTTAACCTACAGAGAGCTGCCTGCTTGACCCCGACAGATGCCTATTGGTTCAGCTGGCGGGAGCTAATGAGCGAGCGGGTGCAGCTCAGTGGGTGCCCCGCAGCCATGCGGCACCCCGGACAGGTGCCCGGGCTGTTATCGTGGAATTCACAGCGCATGCAGCAAAGTGATATTGATTGAGTTTCACGCTGCCATTTAGTGGTTCAATGAACGAGTGTGAAAATAAATATGGCATTTTGTTTATATGCGTCGTTAATTAATATTCTGTAAGGGAATGGGGTAAATGGCTTTACCCAGGGCGGCAGCGGGTAGACACCTGCCGTCTGTCTGCGTTAGGGTTTATTTCACTCCAATGGGTGGGAAGAAAACAATGACAGCCTTAGGCATCTGCCCGATAACAGGGAAAAGTCAATTTTTGTTTGGAAGGAGAATTGTGGGAGCGTTTGCCAAGCTCCGTAACATGATCTTCTACACAAATTAATCCGCTGTGGTTTCATGATAGTTCTGGCAAGGCAGGAAAATTGAGCGGGAAGAAACCGTACAGATCGAGTTGGTCGGAGTCCCAACAGTCCATAACGCATCCTCAAGGGATGACAATCTCTCATGCAGTAGTTAGAGGTAAATAGAAAAAACAGATATTGTGTGAGTGTGCCTTCAATGTGGCACTAGTCTCACTACTTTAAGTGTGTGTGAGTGTGATTAAACATTCATTCAATCTGTCTACTGCATCTCACAGTACAGATGTTTCCTCTTGACATGAGTTGCGGTGTTGGGTTAACTGTGTTTTACATAATGCTATTTAAATAGATTCTCTTGCTTTCTCTCTTATCAATACACACATGCAATGTTCACATCGATATTTGCTGCAGTTACATGATTGCTGTTGGTCTATTCTATTCAACCTGTCATTTTATTTGTGGGAGAGATAAGCGTGTTGTACATACAGTATATACTGTGCAGTGTATATACATTGAACTATTAAAATATATTTAGCATTTTTTTCAAATGTAATACAGCAAAATGGTAAATAGGAATTATGAATTTTTAGACGTTATATTGTTTAAATGTAGCTGTGTAAAAAAAAAAACAATAGTAGACTATGGAATGTCCCCTTAGATAGATAATAAAATGTGTGTGTGTGTGTGTGTGTGTCATTACTGATCTAAATAAATGCTACAAAGCCACAGCTGAGCCATCAGGCATTGCATTTCTCACGTACACCAGCTCTGAATCCCACATAACGTCTGAACATACCAAAGCTCCATCTGACAGACCGACTGTGCTGAAATTTGATAATTATTAACTGATGGCACTCTTCTCATTTTGGTATATTCATATGGATTAACTTCAAACAACTAAAAAAATTGAATGCCGGCTGGTCTATACAGTGCCTACATTTAAGTCATTTTAGTCAAATACATTCTTCAGCCTATAGCAACATGAGAATTTACTAAAGCTTTCCTGCAAGTGTGCCAGAATTTTTGCCATTTTACTAAGCAGGTCTGTTTACAAAATAATGCAACGAAGGCCATGAAAGTCAACAAAACCACATTATGCATGACTAGCAGTCCTTCACAAAGGATATTTTAGAGACTGCAAACAAAGCCTGCAGTCCATTTGCTAAGAATGATATGCCAATTCACATTTATTTATTGATATTGCGGTCTTAACTGCTGTTGGAGGATGTTTATTGTTGCAGTACCACTAATGGCCATAATACCACTTGATCGTTTCGATTTTTCACTTTGACTAGGTTTTTGCATTGTGTCTCCTACCTTCTCTTTTGTCAGCTACATCCTTAGGCAGCACTTAGCACAAGCTCTGCAGTGTTGTTTTACTGTTCTTTGGACCTGGCCTTGAGCCCAGTGTTAGGCCAGAGCGGGGCAGCACGGGCATTGCCTGCCAATGGCCGCCAGTCTCTGGCCAGGTTCCGGAGCAACGATTTAAAGGTTATCTTCTCTGATCAGTCTCACCCTATATCCCTTCAGAGTGCCAGCCAGACCCTCCACAGGTGTGTGAATGAGAACGATAAGAGAAGAGGAGTGCGTCACGGGAACACTCGAGGGCCAGAGAGCGTCGGTATCAACTTTGATCTTGAATGAATGAATTGGTCTTTCCCACCTCCATCAAACCGAGTGCTCACTCATGCTTTATGCATCAGTGACAGAAGAGTAATTGCAAAGGGGTAATGGCAAAAACATTAGCCGTTATAGGAGCACACGAGCGTGTGGTTTTTAATGTGTCAACAGAATGCACACGTTCATAAGCACTCTTATCGGTACTGTCTTACATGGCCCCAAGCGACTACAAATGCCTCTTTTAAGCAACTCTCCATCTTTCCCTAAGAATGGCTTATCAATTACTCACGCAGGTGCATTACTGTAATGACGGTCGTGTCAAAAAAACACATTAGCCGATAGCGTTCTACACTACTAGGAGTGCTCCCACCCTCTAACTGACTCCCGGATGTGGTGATTGAGTGATTATGGGATAGAAGGGCACCCAGCTTGTCCATCAGGTGGGGCCCAGCCCCGACCTTCAACTCATATATACCTTCGTATACTCCTTATAGGAGCTGACGCTTAAACGACTATCTTCATAAACACACGCAACATGGCTTAAACATTAACATACGAGAAGATGGTTGCTATTAATTTTTGCTTAATGTCATGTCTTGTTAAATATCCCTTAAGATCTTACAACATGACCGACTACGAAATATTCATTTGTGAAGAACAGACAAGAATTACATTAAGAAGTAATCAGTCACTGATAATCTTGCCTTAGCTCACATCAAACCCAATGTTTGCGACCAGAATTTTGCACAAATGCACATATTGAGTTTCTAGACATGAAAGAAACAAAGCTGTTTTGGTGTCAATGGTGATGACCACTTTTCTCGCGATTTGTGTGGGTTTTTTTTTGACAGCCCGTCTCCACTCTTCAGCTGCATAACAGTTTACAAAATTCTGCCTTTGTGTTCTTCAAAAAAAAACATGTTTGGAACAACATGAGGGTGAGTAAAAAACACTTTTTTTAACTGTTTCTTTAACTCCAGTTACAACTTTGTATGATACTGTATGTATTAGCTGAAATTTGATACGCCATAAACCTCTCAGAATCCCAGAGTTAATGTTTGAAAGGCGGCACATTAGCAAAAATCCACTCATTTTGAAGAATTACCCATTTGAAAGACCTTTGTCGACAATAATAAAAATGACTGTCTGTGATGCATGCTGTATGAAAAGACGCTGGTCAGAGGGGAATGATGGCTGTGTCGTCTCATTAGCTGCTGTGGCCCACGGCAAAAAAGCTCATTACAATTTGCTCCCTTAATAGAGCGCAGTACAACTTAATCAAATACTGTGAATCCAATAGACCAATTAAGACCAGCATAAAGCAATTGATTTATAAATTTCCTGCTGAAATCAATACTTTAGTGCTAAATGCAAATAAGTGCTATTTGACAAAATGGCTTAAACCGACGAATTAATTTCCTGACAACGAGAGCAATTATTTGTTATTTGTTGTCTCAAGGCTGTCACTGAAATTATGAGAGCGCAAACAAAAGAGGCCCTAATACAATTCAGCCGAGATGAGCGCTTGCGTGCCAGCGCAGGCGTTTAATTGTTGCTTAAACGTTTGTTCTACCAGTCAATGCTCGACATAACAGCGATGTCGTTTTGAGATGATTTGCATACTTGGCGTACAGAGTCGTTATATGGAAATATAATGCGTTGTGAAAGATTTTATTACCTGTTCAAGAACACAATGAGCTATAATTATTTGAGAATGGAAAACTTACAAACCACTACTTCACATAACGAAAGTCGCATGCAAACACATGTCCTCAAATAACAGATTCTGCTCTACGTGCCAAGCATGTGACAATGTGCAAGCCTATCTAGACAAAAATAAAAGTCTGCGATATCTGCCAAAAACATGCACTCACTGATGACATGCTACACTAATTTAGATGCAAATAATAGCCTAGCATTGTATCTGCAGAGCAAGCCGGGCTCACGCGCTCGGGTGGGTTCAATTATTACTCTGTGTAATGATGATGCATGCCATGTTTTTGGAATACAGCACAACACACACTGAATCAACCCACACACACTCTGCCGAAGGAAGGGTGGCGAGGCCCCTCTCCAAATGCAGTACCAGACCGAGTACACACACACACACACACACACACACACACACACACTAGCTAATTCCAGACTGAGTACACACACACACACACACACACACACACACACACACAAGCTAATTTCAGCCGGTGTACAATAGCACCATTCATCAAACTGACTAAGATTAGTTACTTTTCACCTCAGTCCTTGTTTATGATAATTAAATCAATGTATGTGTAACTGAAGCTTCTAGTCGTACAACAGTTACATGAGGACTTGGGTCGTGCATTAGCAACAAAACCTGATTCTCCAAAATGGTGAAAGATCTTCAGAGTCTTAATAGAAGCCAGAGGAGAAAAATGAATGTGATAAACTCTCTTTGAATTTAAATGGAAATCAACCATGTTTTTATGATGTACTACTAAAAATTACTAAAAAAACTAATTTTCATCACTTTTATCATTGCATTTGATCACCTGTGACCAATCATTTGAGAAATTTTAATCAAAGATAAGACCAGTCTCATTTTAACAGACATAAAAACAACATCAACAAAGTTTTCCCATCAGCAAGACAACAACTTTGAGAATACCATTCAGAATTCACCCCAGCCTTTTGGTTTGCCTTTCATTAAAGGGCTAGTTTACAAAAAATGAAAGTTCTTCCATAATTTATTTACCCTCATGTAATTCCTATCCTGTATGACGTTCTTGCTTCTGAGGGACACAAAACATGTTTTGTCCAAGTATGTCCATTGTATGGACACAAGACCACTGAGACATTTCTCAAAATATCTTCTTTTGTATACAGTACAGATCACGCATTAGGGACAGTTGTGGCCTTACCAGAAGGTTGCTGGTTTGATTCCAGTGCCGGCTGGTAACAACTGAGGTGTCCTTGAGCAAGGCACCTAACCCGATTGCCCACTG
>JAZGTK010018971.1:0-11602 GCA_036877625.1 Ambastaia sidthimunki | reverse complement strand
GTTTCTTTCTATTTAAAAGAAACATTGTCTGTGCATTTTAATTCTATCTTTTAATACTATGCACTTAAAATAAATTGTTTATTAATTTCTGTGGAATACGGGTCAAATAGCCACATGAGAAAAATTCAAAAACACCCCTGTAAATTTAAATGCTGTCACAACATTTCTTCTCACAGCCCTAAAAATTCACACCTAAAGTCTAACTTAAGTCACTTAAGTCTCTGTTAGAACCAGTTTACAATTATGTATTCAGTGCTAAATGAAAGTCCTGTACACCTTACAGAATGTTTAAGGAGTGATGGATTGTTCTAACCCTGCACTCCTGCCTCTTCTCATTATTGGTACAGGACAATGTGTTGAACATTATAAATCAGATTATGGATGAGTGCATACCTGAAGACCGAGCCAATAGAGACTTCTGTGTAAAGTTTCCAGAAGAAATTCGCCATGACAACCTCGCCGGGCAGCTGTGGTTTGGGGCAGAGGTAGTGCACCCTAACTGCTTCCTCTAGATCTTCTCTGGAGATCTTTCTCCTGTTAACCCTCAAAAGAACATAATGATGTAGAACTTGATGGTCTACTTCATAGGAATGACAGAAAAACATTATACAATTATTCTTCCATCAAGAGTGTCACAGGTGTTTGGCTCAGAAATCACATAATTTGTGGGCATTAGGGTGAAATATGTTAGTGTCAGTAACAGTTATAATTCTTCTCTTCAGTGCCTGGCAGCAGGATCCATCATCATGAATCGTGAAATTGAGAGCATGGCCATGCGTCCACTAGCCAAAGATCTCACCCGCAGCCTGGAGGAAGTACGTAACATAACGCGAGACCAAGCACTGCGAGATCTCAACAACTACTCTGAGCGCATGAAGGAAGCACTACGACAGTTTGACAGCCTCTTCGCCGAGTTTGAGCTCAGGTATGGTCACCCTAAAATCCTCTCAGCAAGCAAACTCATTTTAATCTTACTTTAACTGCCGGATGATAAATTGGGCAAAAAAAACTACATAGACTCACTCTTAAAGAGTGACCCTCAAATGTGACCTAGCGACCAGAAAATCATATAGACTTAGAATGGACTTTTTTTATTTCAACAACTAATAAAATACGCAGAGCACCCTGGCAACACCTTAGCAACCTCCCATAACACCGAAAGATCTTGGCTGTGTGTTGCGTTGGCAAGCAGCTCTCAGTTCTTTTCAGAACATTACAAATGCATTTTGTAATGGTAATATGATTGTTCTGTCTGTTTCCTGTAGCTATGTGTCAGCCATGGTGCCTGTGAAGTCTCCCAAGGAGTATTACATCCAACAGGAGGTGATCATACTCTTCTGTGAGACAGTTGAGAGGTGAATATTCAAGTGTCAGATCAATATGAGCATTCTGTTTCTTGACCATGAATGTGTGTGTCTACTAAATAGGAGCTCAGTGAACATTTTATCTGTCTCGAGAATGTTGGTCATAGCAAAGGTTAATGAAACACAACATGAGTTAATAAATGAATTGTAAAGCACTGCATCACTAAGCACTTGTTACATCTGAAGGGCCCTGAAGCTTGAGTATCTTACACAAGACATGATTGATGACTATGAGCCAGCTCTCATGTTTACAATCCCTAGACTTGCCATTGTCTGGTAAGTGACATGTTATTCTGATGATCTGTTCTATATGTATCACCCAGATTAAAATCTAATTATACATTTTTCCATACTTGTCTCAGACCCCTTTCTGTCTGTTAAGCTGGTAATCATAACCTTTGCCATGTCCTCTCTTATTAGTGGCCTTGTTATCTACTCTGAAGGACCTCTTAACCTGGACCGCAAACCAGAGGACATGTCTGAACTTTTCCGGCCTTTTCGCACTTTGCTGAGAAAAATAAGGTACTGTTTGTGTTTACAATAGTCATTCAGTTAAACCTTTGACCAACACTGCAAATTTAGAGATTATCATGTAGCAAGAGGGCTTTTCAATGCTAAGGCATGTATTCATTTTTACGGAGGCTTTAAAACAAAGAGATTTACATATTCAGTAAGTGTTTTGATTCAAATCAGAGGTTTTGTTTCTTGTTTGTTTTGTTATTAAATGTTGTGTAATGCCTGCATTTATTTGTAGAGTGTAGAACTAGAAGAGGCAAACAAACAAAAGTAGAGATTTATAATATCTGCCTTCATCTAGTTAATTTAACAAAAATATCAAATTGATTAATATCAGCCAGATTTTTGGTTATAAACGGATACAGAATAGCTTTAAAAATGCTCCCTCATGTGGGAAAAAAAATTTAATCTCACAGACAGAAAACTCCTAAACAAATTGCCATGCTTACAGTGCATCTGGTGGTTGTGCAGAACTGACCTCAGCAACTTTTAATGGCTGGTTTATAGATGCCCTGGGATTTTTTTCAAATTTAAACATTGTTAATTCTAGCAACTAAGCAACATGGCAAGTTTGTTAATTACATAATTGTGTTCTCTGTCAGGGACCTGCTGCAGACCCTAACAAAAGAAGAGCTTGTGACGCTGGAGCGCAGCCTCTGCATCTCCCAAGACGGAGAATTTCCTGCTGGGCCCAGTATGTCATCAACCAAGGACCCAAGCACCCCCACTGGTCCTGAGAGCCAACTAGAGACGTTGGAGAAGGATGAGGTTGAGGAGGAAGTGGTGGATCTTACCATCTGTGTCACCCAGGTAGAGGATGTTGTATGGAAGGCTGATGAAGCTGGTAGGGAGCAGCATGAGGAGAAACCATGTGAGAGTGAGGAAGAGGAGGAGCCCACAGATGCAGACTTGGCCTGCTCCATGCAGTATGATGAAGAAGAGATAGAGCAGCTCAATATGATGGTAAATCAAGTTGGGGACGAGATGTCAACGTTGCTTTCCCCTCCAAGTCAAAATCAGTCTCCTGCCCACCGTCCTCGGCAAAACGGGGGAAGCAGTCTGGAAGGTTCCAGTGCAGCCTCCAGCAGGCAGGCATCTCCTCGGAGAGGTCACAGTTCCTGTCATGATGATGATAGAGTATTCTTTATGGATGACCTTGAGGCCGGAGAAGTTGTAGGGGATGGTGTAACGAGGCAGCTTCACCTTCCTACTATACGCCTCAGATCCCCTGACCACACTAGACCTGCTCATTTGACGGACTCTTCCTGTAATGGTTGGTTGACAGTCTGCCAATCAAATGACCCCACCAACCAGGGCTGTCAGCACAAACTGAGCCAATCACCCGAGTTTGCGGGACCTCTGGTAAACGGTTGGGATGCGGCACATGAAGAGGACAGTGTGGAGACTGCTGAAGAGATTGCCAGTCGTACTGGTGGAATGAAACTCTCAGCCACTGTAATATTTAACCCTCATTCTCCAAGCCTAACTGAACTGTCTGTCGTCTTACCTCAGTCAGCAGATGTTGCGGAGCCTGCAGAAGGCGGGGCTTTAGTTGCCACTCAGTGCCTGCTTAACTCCTGCGTGTGCTGCGCTGGTGGATGCATCGACAACCACGAGGATGCTGTTGCCATGGAGCCCATTGGGCGGGGAAAGACACTGGGATTTGATAAACACAAGCTCACCATCACAAATTCTGTCATCCAATCAGCTGTAGCTGCTGGTAGCCCAGGAAAAGGAAATGGACATTTACCGCTCACCCTTCCCCCAGCCCAGGGCCACCTCACCCCTCCAGGGGCCAGTCAGGACTGTTCCCAATATCCCTGCTGTGAGAAATGTCTGGCAAGCACCGCAGGACCTCTTTTGGCTCAGGACAGAGGGGATGGAGGATCTAGCTGCCCCCATCAGGACATAGGATGCAGGATGCAACCTAACACTACAGGCAAAGGCAAACAGTCCAAATATGATGACAGAAAGATTTCTAGGTTAGTGTTTCAAAGCAATGCACGATTTTCCAACAGAGGAATTTTTTTTTATTTTTATTATTCTTATTTTAACAACTTACATTTTTTTGTTACCTTTTTGCCTATTAGTTATCAATGTTGTAGTTCCTTTGAGTTCTTGTATTTCATGTGTTGCCCCTCCCAATGTTTTGTGGAATGATCTGCAGCAATTCTCAGGAGTCGCCCCTCAGTTCTGTGCCCAGCAGTGATGTTGAGGGTGTATCTGTTACTACATGCAGTTTGTCCAGTTCATACACACCCAGGTAAACATATGTGTAGCTTATGGGCTTATTGTTGGAGGTGAAGAGTGGAGGTGCTATTGCTATTAAAAGTTACGATTTTCATTAAGCTGGCAAAAAAACAAATAGAATGAAGGAGAACCTGATCCATATCTAGACATAGAGTATCATAGAGATTTGGGGGTTGGCTCTTTTTTTACTTTGGCCAATAAGTAATCACCTGAACCACCCAGAACACCCACATATTGACTTCCAACCAACCAGAAGACCATAGCATTCTGGTGTAAACAGGCACCAATAATCAATAGCTTAAGAAAATAAAGAGTCTGGTTTTCGTTTTCTTTTGCCTTTCTACATGAATCATAGGAACCAAGCCTTAAACAGTCTTTAAGCCCAGCAAATCATTGCACAAAGCCCACATTATTTACACTTTCTTAGTTGTGTGTAAATGACTTTTTGTGTCAGGAATGGCAGCAATTGTTTGACCCCATTTCAAGCGATTGAGTTTCTTGGACATACTGGGGAATTTTTTTTTGTTTTTGCTTTGTGTTAGATTCAGTTGCATTGTTATTACTGTCTTTAATTATTTTCTATCCTCTTTTAGCCCTGTCAGTAGTCTAACCACCAGCTCGGACATGTCTGAGGATCTGGATCATCAGGAGATTCAGGTGGCTTTGCATGCTGCCAAACTTGCTGCTCACAACAAAATTCGCTCACGTTTCCATAGCAGTAGTGACCTCATCCACCGTCTTTTTGTCTGCATATCAGGTGTGTTACATAAAGACATGGGAGATCTGTGGCCTGGTAAAGCTTTTGTGATGTGACACTCCTTGATAATACATGCTCAGTTATCCAGGTCATCGTAGAGCGCTGAGTAATTCTAGTCACCTGACTTGTTTTTCTGACTCATCACAAGTGATAAAGCTTCTCTTTCATACAATAATAACTTTACTTTTTTTATGATTAATTTATCACTAATCAGCTGGTAACCGTGTCCCGTCAATAATGCCAGCATTGACAATAAAAAATGCAGTAAAAATCTGACAACTGTGGTTGGCAGAACTTTACTGTCAAATATATGCAACGCTACAGTTTACAGAATGAAAAATAGAATTTTGGTAACTGTTTTACAGTATTGTCTATATATGTCATTAAATAATACAATATTAATATTCCAATCTGCCTGAACTACAAAAAAAACTTGTAAAACACATTTAAATGTTCTGATAATCACCAGAATGCAGGTGGTACAGCGAAATGCCCCATGCTGACTTTTAACGCAATTGTTGCTGTGGTTCATATAATTCAAAACACTTTTTTTGAACAATATTTAACTATTAGGCTGATGTTTATTATTATTTTTGATTTTTCGCTTCCATGTTCTCACACCGTAAGTCGCTTTGGATAAAAGCGTCTGCTAAATGTAAATGTATTACAATAGAACATGCATAGTCCTGTTAAATAAGGCATGCTTTCTCATTTTTGTAGCATTGAGAGTCTTATTTGTAAGACGTATTAAGTGAACTGTAAAGCTAAATGTAAAGTTTACTTGCTCTGTAATTGACAAATATCTGTCTTTATGTCTTCATTGTAACCTCTGAAGGTGTGGCTGATCAGTTGCAAACAAACTACGCAAGTGACCTGCGAAGCATTTTAAAGACGCTATTTGAGGTCATGGCTACAAAATCAGAACAAGGAGACAACGAGAAGCCCAATAAAGGTTAGCAAGACGCATTTCTAAATGATTCAGATACTCTTAACAGCATGTTTTCATTGCTTGATGTCAGACATCATTAGTTTAATGCAGTGTTTGCTATGCACCTCAGGCCCCTGTCTGAGCAGTGCAGTGCTGGAAGACTGTGCTCTCTGTCAGGAAACCATCTCTTCATCTGAGCTCGCTGCCAAAGCCCGAGAGGGACAGTTTGAAGGTTGATACAGTACACTTCCTACATAGCATGCTAACAAGGCGAAGAGGCTTTTACTTTACTAGAACAATATAACACTGTTTCAAAGTTTGGTGAGCTCATTGAAAATAAATTGCTTGTGGTTGCTGCAAATTGTTGTCAGTGTAAATGTGCTGTAATTTGCTATTGTTTATTTGCATGCAAGACAATCCCAGAATGCATTGTGACAGTCAAAGAGAAAATGCACTTTTCTAGGATTAATCTAATTTTAAAAATTATTTTTTTAAATCACACATTTTTTTATAAATTTGTGTGTAATATGTATTATGCTTATTATTGTAGGTCAATGAGAACAGCAACATGCTAACCTAAATCTATTAGAATCAGTGAAAGCTCTTGTGTGTTTTATGTAATGAATGAGTGTTCCAAATTACAGGGTTCCAGTTTAGCTGTTATCGTGCCTAAAACGTTTTGAAACGGAGTTAATATGCCATGGTTTAGAAATTCAAATGGCCACTGCTTCTTAAACTGTTCTTCTCTCATTAGATCCTCCTGAATGGGTCCCAGACGAGGCCTGCAATTCCTGCATTGCATGCAAGGCTCCGTTCACTGTTATCAGAAGAAAGCATCATTGCAGGAGCTGCGGAAAGGTAAAGCAGTCAGTCGCGTCAAGATAGCATTCAGCTGTATAAACGATACTTGAAACTATAGTTTCACTTCAGAAGGTAATGAGATGATTAACAGGTTGCATGTTTCATTGCAGATCTTCTGTTCCCGCTGCTCATCGCATTCAGCCCCGTTGCCTAGATATGGCCAGATGAAGCCAGTGAGAGTTTGTACTCACTGCTACATGTTCCATGTAACGCCTTTCTACAGCGACAGGACTGGTATCTGACCCTGCGTTTACACGCACCATCCGCCCACACCTATAAGCACACTATGAGTTTCGCTAAGGTTTGATACTTCAGTGTCCAAGAGCGTATGAAAACTGCATATCATTCTAATATCACAATCCAAAAAAAGTGTAAATTTCAACACTTCAAAACGATAGACAGAGCCTCAAGGAAACAAAAAGCAAAATAGACTCTGATGGACTGAATTAAACTCAAAATGAAAGCACATAAATGAAGTTACCCCATTGCTGTGGGAGCCAAAGTATTTATTTAGGGCTTTGCTTTTGAATAATAAGCTTAATTAAGTTCAATTGCTTTAATGGGCATGGGGCAAGCTGGCTTTTCTGTTAAACAGAAGTGCAACTGTTAAAACTGCTTGCAAAACTAAAGTACATCTTGTTAACCGGATTTCTTCCGGCGTGATTATGGCTTTATTAGTGCAGGAATTTCAGTGGGCTCAGATTTTAAGAGTGAATGTAAACTGTGAGCACATGATTAAATATAAGAAAACTAAACTGTGACATATAAAGACAATAATAATAACACTAACTGCACCATCAGTGATGCCTATGGGGTAAAATATAGCACAGATGTTTTTCTTTCAGATGTTTTATTTAAGAAATAATGCTGCTTTCTGTAAAACAGAAATGAGATTTTGGGATTAGTTGTATGACTGTTGTAAAAAAAATGTATGTGTATATATGATTAAGGTATGAAATGAATAAGATGAAGATTCGGAATCTTCCGAAAGATGGTTTTTTTCTTTTCCTTATGCTAATATGAATGTGCAACATTTTAATTTGTTTCTTTGTTTGTTTTGCAAAAAAATCTACTGAACTGTAATTGCCTTTTACAGCAATGTGGGAGCCTTCTGCTTTTTCTGTGGTACAAAGTAACACTTTAAAGCCCCTACCTCATTCCTTTTGATGACGTCCTTACTCCTGTACCCTTTCCTACTGCTCTGTTTTATTACAGTATGCCTACATTATCATCAGTCAATCCTTGCTGTTTTCAGTGCTTACTTTCCTTACGCAATGACAACCACTACTTTGTCTATTTATAATCAATTCTTGAGCTTTTTAAACATACACTAGATTTAAGCTATCAGAAGGTCATCGATAAGAGATTCTTGCTTTAGTTTTGTGCTGTTGACACTTCACTTGAGGAACACAAAAGATTGTATTTTGAAGTGTGTTGGTAACCAAACAACATTGGCACCCAGTGATTGGCACCCAGTGACCCATTGTATGGACACAAAATTGCTGAGATAGTTCTCAGAATGTCTTTGTCTTCCACAGAGAGAAAAAAGTCATATAGCTTTAAAATGACAAAAATGAGTAAAGGATGGAAAAATGTTCATTTTGGGTAAACTGTTCCTTTAACTGTTATCAGAAAGGCATCCGCTTTTATACATTTTTCACAGGGTCACAGACATAATTAACAACATGAGTAATAACACATTTACTTGCAGGTAATCTATGCCCCTATGACTATTATGTCTTAAAATCTGAAGTCATTTTACAGTTTTTACGGTTTCATGTTTGCGTGCATCCTGTGAAGATGCATTTATGGGGTTCAGTAAAACCAGTTCCATACTAGCAGTAATGTAAGTGATACATTATGGCTGAGGAAGCTTGATTATGCTGGTTAATTGATACTAGTTAATACTTTACCTCTTTCTGTCCCATTACCTTTTACTTTGCGTTAGTGCTAAACCTTATATTCTCTGTAATTGCTGCATTTACAGGGCATTCAAGCTATGTGAGATATTGCAAAGCATAAGAAAGAAAATTCAAAACAAGCTAACCAAATGATAAACCTCTGGATCATTTTATGTACATTTTACTATAAACCCTTTGGAATTGCTGGTTATTACTTTATATTGTATTTCATATTGGGAAATTCAAGTCTGTGAAGATAATCAGATTGTCTCCAAATCTCTATCAGCAGACACAAGGTGTCCTCAATGTTTGAGATCATTTAATATCATTGTTCAGTGTATTTACTTCTGCACCAATTGTTACTAATTTTACAAGTTTACACGTACCTCTCAATTGCTTTGCCTTTTAACTGCATATAACTCAAACGCATAGTCAGATAAATAGATTGTTGTACCTTCAGTATTGGAATACACAGTTGCACCTGAAAGCAATATGCAGGTGCACACACTATACACTAAACAATACAACTTTAACTTTAATTCATTATGCTAGCTGCAAATAAAGTGTTAAAATTCCTTATGAATAGATAATACATAGTCTGCTAAACAGACTTTTTGCCTGGTGGAACAATTCAATATTTTGTTGTTGTAATTGCTTTCTGTTTTGATATCATGATCATTCCTCAGGAATGTCTTGATTGTTGGCATGATACTGAGGAACTGAGGTTTACAGCTACTCTTGGAATGTATTTTAATTTGAAATGAGATGAAGTGAAACAAGGTGATGAATTCCTCGTATGGCAGGTTCAGTGTTTGCAGACTCAGCTTCCAGCCCATCACATGATGAGCGCACTTTCTCATCCTCTTCCAGTCCTCATTCCTCAGTGTCTCTCTTTGCTTTTATTGTTTGTTTATTTTTGCCTTTTTTGTATTAATTGAAAAAGATATGTCTTTAAAATTATACAGATATTTTATTTTACAGAGAGCAAAAAAATAAAGTTATATATGTATAAGATTACTTTTTCTGTATAAAGAGATCACATTGAAAAAATTTACAATATTTATTCAAAGCTTGTTCTTATTTTGTAATGGCTGGTTCAGTCTAATAAGACGTAAAGAAGAACTTTTAAAAGTCTACCAAGTATTTGTCATGCAATGAAAGTAATAAACAACTCTTTTCTTTACATAACTGGAGGTGTCTTGTGATTTTATTTTATTTTTTGAAAAACAAAAGCACTAGAGTGCTCCAAAATACATACAGAGATAAATTACCTTCATTAGCAAAAGTGATTTTGAGTGGCTGTAAGCAAAATCTTTAATGCATTTGTCTGTACCCAAGAGGGACATCCTGATTCTTTATTGCAATTGCAAAACCTCTGCCTTGCCAGAAAGCTGCAATTAAAGAGAAATTTCACCTTTAATCATGACAATGATACAGAAAGTGCATAGCCAACTCAACCATTAAATGGCTTAAAAATAATCAATATAATGGAATGGTCTGGTGAAACCGCATTCCTTTTGAAATTCTATTTCCTGAATAGATGTAGACTCACCATGCTGTACATAAATAAGCAGAATTAAAAAGACACCTGTGCGGACTTTAGAATAAAATAATGTTACTTTAGGGAAAACAAGTATTGACTACCTGAGACCTTCTTTACATGCTGTTTACGTGTTTTGCTGGTTGATATATGCTTCGTTTTTAAGTAATTAGTAAATGTAGAATTTAGTGTGTTATTACCAATGTGGTGCACTGCCCACTGCATGAATGTTTATTTTCTTTTTAATACACCCTAAGCACTGTTTTTTTAAGTAAATGATTAAGGCTTAGTACAGATACTAAGGTATCTTAACGCCAGCGGTTGTCATGGGAACATTTCTTATATCTGCATCACCCTGGCAGAGATCCCCAAGAGTCCATAAATGCTTCCATTTGTATAGGCTGTGGCACGATGCACAGCAGCATGCATAGCCGAGCGGATGCAACAGGAAGATCAGTCTTTGATGCCTGGAAGCATTAAATAATGGAGAACTGATGATGTTGTAAGAACAGGTAAGTATCAAAGCAGCTGTCTTTTCCAATTATACTGTATATGTATCAGTTGCTGCTCATTTGATTACTGTCTCGATTCTGCTGTGCTTCTAAGGGGGAAAGCTCCAGAGACTGTCCTGTGTAGGTCATACAGAACAGGGTTTTTTCCTGACCATTATCCAGCACTTATCTGCTTATCATGAATAAACCATTAGTAAAAGAGATGCACTCTTTTTGGGAGCGGAAGGAAACCTGTAATCAGTCAAGCCCCAGCAAGAAACCTACACCGGTGAGTCAATAATAAAGTTTCATAAAATGTACTATCACGGAGTACATAATAGTTGTGATCGAAAGCATTCGTGGCTGTTGAGATCACAGGAGGCGTTTGCATGTGATAATAGCTCTAAAAATAAAAGCGGCACCTGCAACTCGACGTTAAACAGACGCGCGGACACGATAACGCGACATTTGGTGCAGTGATGCTTTTGATGTGCTTTGCTGACACCAGGAATGAAACGTACATGCAATAGTGCAACGGCAAAAATAAGACATAAACAAGAGGATCATGATCCGAGATAAAATGGCAACGCAGCAGTTGGTATGATGAACCATATTTGTAAACCATGTTTCATGTAAATCGTGCAATAGCGTAGGCGCGCCTGAGACCAGTTGCTCCAAATGATACGCATAGCTCAGATTATAGTAAATTTATATGGTTGATTTATTGCGAGTTAATTTATTATTATTTGTGTGCTTTTTGTTTAATTTAAATTGATATATCTATGTGGGTCTGTTTTGTAAGTTATTTTTTGTATGTTATAAATCTGCTATACACCTGGTTTTTGTTATAATAACATACTGCGTTTGACTGGTTACTGGCATTTTTATATTTAGTGCTCATAAATTCATGTGTTGTATGTATCTATTTGTCCAACACTAAAATAGACCTTATTTCCCAGAGCCCTGCTGTCACTGTCAATATGTTACGTTGTTT
>JAZGTK010018970.1:0-11602 GCA_036877625.1 Ambastaia sidthimunki | reverse complement strand
TTCAGACGTGCGGCGATGAAGAGCGACGTGATGTTACTTTTGAAAGCAATCAGACGTTTGCGGTTTCCTTTGGACACGCTTCTCCCCCACTTGCTGTGCATGAAATTAACTCACACCTGCCAGCTTTGGATAGCTGTGGATGCTTAAATCTCATCCAGCCTCCAGCTCAGAGCTTCACGAAGCCACGACAGCTAACCTGCGTGTATGGACCCTCAGGACACGACCTCACACAAGGACATGTTGTGCCGGATTTAAGTAGAGGCAGCTAATTTTAATGCAGGACTGTATAATCACACTGTAACTCCTGCCTACGGCCAGCTGTCGTCTCAAATCAAATCATTTCTGTCATTTTGTGAAAGGAAACTTCAATCTAGCCAAGAATAATAACAGGAAAAGCCTTCAAAAAGATTTGATCTTTTTCTCTGGTATTATAATAGGTTAAAATTGCTAGTCTCGACACTCGGCGAGCGTGAGAGCGTCTTTATTGTCAGCCAAAACGATAAGAGGTGAGAACATGTGACAAGCTGTAGAGTTTATTGTGAATAAGAATTCATTCTCTCGCAGCCTGTTGGACACAAACCGCGGCTCTCCCCGGACGTCTGATTGGTTGACTTCTTCTTTAGTTTGAATTAACCTTTAGCAAGAAGTCTGTACTCATCGCCGGTCCTCACAATAGCAGTTAATGTCATTTTCTCTGCGACAGCTCCGCTTGTTGAATAATGAATGAGAAGTGTGGCGGTTTTAAACGTGTGTGTGTGTGTGTACTGATGTCACTCCGGTGAAGGCCAAGCCGCCCAGTGACCTTTCTGAAGAGGCCAAAGCAAGCATCTAATTGAAAAGCTCATTTTATCCTAATCATCAAGTTGATGAGTTTAGTATCTTCAGGCAGTCTTTAGATGGGTCACAAGCCCGTTGCCCTCACCTGTCTAGACGGATTCAGGCCGTGGATGAAACCCTCAAATAAACAGTAGCTCTTTTTAGCTGCTTCTTGCCATTTAGCTGACACTTTTATCCAAAGCTATTTAACTGAACAGTGCTGATGGTTTGTGAATTATGCGTTTGAGATTTGAACCTGTAACCTAGAGGCTACGCGGTGAAGCTAAATATTTCTCTAACAACAGCTCACCAGAATGATTCAGAGATGGTGCTGACCCAGCTAAATGTGACAACCCAGCTAACAATTTTAGTTTGAAGGAACGTTTCCCTAACGTTTACATTAAGTTACCAAATCATTAAAAATGTTCTTTTGAAAGATCAAGGAACAATCAAATTTTTTATTATTGCTTGTTATAAGAACATTAATCAAACATTTTTTTAATTCTGTAATGTTTTAAACGTTCCATTAACTACGTCAGAATAATGTTTTTGATATGTGATATACATTGTTAAGAGAAATTCTACTAACAATACTGCAAAAACATTTTGGTTTACTTTAGCCAACATTTTAAAAACGTTTCCTGTTGGCTGGGTTCTGATTATCTGCTGTGTGAGTTACTGCTAGTGGCTATATTTAAACATCTACAAATCTTGATGTGCAGTCGACTCCATCTGAACCCTGACCTTAAAATCGAGGCCACCAGGGTGCCAAGCATCCTGTCCGACTGTAATTAGCATGCCAACATAACCTAACAGACTGTCTTGATTGGGTCTTTGTGCCTGTGCCAATTATAAAGACAAATTACCACATGTCTGTGCAGTAATGGTACATAATCACAGACCTGCAATGACCAGCTAATATCATTTGACTTTTTAAAGCTTAGCGGAAAGAGCAGCAGTTTCTAACTATAAATCTAATGTAACCATCCTGGAAGACTGAGCAGAAAATGCAGTAAAAACAACAAAACAGTCTTGATACTCGTGCTTTCGTGCATGATAAAAATAGAAAGATTAGAATACATTTAAAGTGTGATTACGAATGTAATTGTGAATCATGGAGCCTTGATCCAATTCTGGCTGTTGTTATGTAAGTTCATGTACCAATGTACAATGGGCCCAACATTCATGACAAACTGCTAACAGAGAATGTTCTCAGAATGTTGGCTAATGTTAAATGCTATCAAAATAGGTTCTTGCAGTATTGTTAATGGAACGTTAATGTTAGATATCATATCTTTCAAAAACTTTTTTTAAGTAGTTAATGGAACGTTTTAAAAATGTTACAGAATTCAAAAAATGTTTGATGTTCTTAGAACCAAACAAGAAAGTTTACACAACATCTGAAAAACTGGTCATTTTAACAATTCCTGACACAATCAAAATGACATTTTTAACGTTTTTGTTACTGTACATTGGGGAAACATTCTTACAAGCTAAGACTGATAGCTGGGCGGTTCATAATATGATGGAAATAAAGAGGGAAAGACTAAAAGACATCCAATTAAAACAGACAGCTGAGCATAACAGTGTCTCTGTATTTACACCAACATGTAAGCATGCTGTGCCAAACCAATTTGTTTTCCATTACAAAGCTGATTGAATCATGTAATGTGAATTAAAGGAAATTAGATGGAAAAACAACTGAAAACATGCCACAACCTCCCTCTTGTCTCTGGGTCATCAGTGTATCTGCGGCTTATTAAACTAAGACGGACGGTAAGTGTTCAGGAAGCCGCAGGCGGTGCGATACTACTGCTGCTAACGTTCAGATCCCCTTTAACTGAACGCATCTGTCCATTTACCTGTTTCTCTGTTCCAAACAGCCTGCAAGGCAAAAGTCATTTTTAATAAGCTTTGGGTCTTGTTTTCCAGCAACTACATCTAACATCCTTAAAGCAAGATAAACACACTTGATTCGCAAATTAGCTTGAGCTATTTAGACTTGTTTTTAGAGACTATATCTTGAATGAAGTTTATTTTTCTGAAGCCATTGGCAAGTTGTATTTTTCCCCGTTTCATGCATAAATATTAACAAAATTTAAGGAGATTTATGCTTAAAAGGGAAAAGGATTTGCAATAAACAGCTCAGAAGATAAAAAAAACATCTCATGCAATTTTGCTTCTCAAGTTATTCTAGATGGTTTCTGATTATTAATATTATTGTTACTTTTTTAATGATGATATTAAGTTTAGTTGTACCACATGCATCATTTATTTTTGTCAAGCAAACTGTTGCTACAGAGAACTAATCTGAATTTTTATCATTGCTTGTATCTTTCAGCCCATGTCTGAGTAACCGGGGACCCACAAAGGATTATGGGTAGTTTGTGCAAAACAACCTTTGATAATGGTGTCATACTAAAGACAGACGAGCAGAATCAAGGAAACAGGTTAAAAAAAACTAAACTAGCTGGTTTTAGATCTGCATCTGTTGCGTTTGCAAGTTATTCATCCAGCCACGTCCTTTAGAACTTTTGCTGCATCAGAAACCATCAGCCTCTACATTCAAAAGCCCTTTAAATGCCCCCATTACTGGCTACAGAAATGATGCACAATGCATTTTTCATGCAGGCTGGATTTTGTAGCATCTATAATATCAAAATCATAATAAAGTTGATGGGCATCTATTTGACCATGTCTAAAAACAAATTGCTTCATGTAATTAGTCCAGCTTGAATCATAAGCATATTCATCAGAGCTCATTCATTCCCCAGATCTTTAGAAAAGCATCAGATAGCTGGAGCTTTAAAGAGCATCAGTTCACAGGCACTCTGGAAATCAGACTGGAGATGTTTAACCGCTTTTAAACACACTTTAGGTCACAAAGGACATTCCTGGACAATTCGCTTTGAAATTAGAGATGATCAGTTTTGTTTAGGCCTGAGAACATTCAATGCTGCCCAAGAAAACTGTATGACAGATATTCAAGTAGATTTAACTAGATGAAAATAACTAACCTTTCATTCTTAATATTGTGTGTTTCTGACTGAGCATCAGTAGATCTGCTAATGGAGAACATTCTCTAAAAGTTCTCCCAATGTTAGTCAAAAAATATGTATCATATTTATCAAAAACATTATTATTAATTTGTTATTGGAATGTTTTAAAAATGTTACAGAATAAAAAACGTTCCTAGAACTTTCAAAATAACATTTTTAAAATTGTTGTTACATAGAAATGTTGCTGAAACGTTCTTACAATCTATAATTATTAGCTGGGCCACAAACCTTTGACCTCGAAACAAAAAAAATATATATAAAACCCAATCTAATGAAACTTGGCAAACAAAGTGCTTGCCATAACCTATGATATAACAGTGTTGACATGTTTTAAAATCAATTAACCAATCACTGACCTTTAAGAGAAAAGTAAAGATTAAACAAATTCTCATCAGACCTTCCGTCTACAAAGCAAAGCTCAGAAACAAACACGTTAATGCAGAAAGAGAAGAATTATTTCTGCTGCTCTCTATAAAGCAATGTCACGAATCACTGAAGATCTCACACAAACTTTTGATTACTTTCTCAAAGGTGTTTAAAACCTTTAATCAGTTCTAGAAAATAAGAAATTGACTGCAGGCTGACAGAACCAAAAGCTACGGCTTGAGTTTTTTCGCCTCTAGTCTTAAAACAGCTTCTGCGGTTTAAAAACAAGCTGTTTTCAGCAGAGCAGGCACTGAAAATGGCTGCTGTACATTGCTGTGGAAAAAGACACATAAAAACATGATGTTCAAACTGGAAATAAGAGGCAGGTTGTAAAATATGGGGCAGTAAAATCTTGTGGCGGCATGCTAGCTTACTGCTGACAGAAATATGAGCAACAGTTTGTTTTTCAGGAAACAGAGCACATGCATGTATCACACACGTGTGAGTCTGTTCTGTAGTTTAAATTCTTATCCAGAGAACATCAGACCCTGAGTTTGAAGCTCTGACTCAAAACACGTCCATCACCTGGACTGACTTTGACTGTAAAGGTAAAAACATGTTATCCTTGTGTGTATTACAGGAACTGCTTTGACCACATATACACAGACTTGAGATGGCTGACAATTACGGGATTTGTCACAAAGGCTATTTCCTAAAGTTCTGTCAAAGTTATCAGAAACGCTCCTGCAGTAACGTTAGTAGAAAACTTTTTAAATAATGTTCTTATAACCAAGAAATACCATTAATATAATGTTTACAAATCTGACGTTTAGAATGTTCCTAGAACTAATAACAAAATAACATTTTTGTTACTTATGAAATGTTAGAGAAACGTTCATACAACCTATAATTGTTAGGGTTTCTTTTAATGTAAGTATATTTTTTAAGGTTATTTTTATCATAATGGGGCATGTTTTAAATATGTTGTCATGTTGCGCAATTGTTTAAACATTATTTTAAATGTTTCTGTGTTATTGTTTGAAGTTTTGCTGTCTCACAACATTTGTGTTACAGTCACATGCCAGACTGATTCCAGAACAGTGTGAGCAGCAGCAGTGAACAGTGAGCGCTTGATTGGCTGATTAACCTCCAGTCACTTTCAGACACGCCCCTCTCCTCCCTCTGCACCAATCAGATAATTGTAATGATTATTGCAAGCAGCTGTTGGTGTGTCGAGGCAGCTTATAAAAGCTCATTGTGTTTGCAGAGAATTTAATTTAGTAGAAGAATCAAAGAATTTTGTTGATAAAACCTGAGAAAGTCTACTGAGCATTTTTTCTTAATGGTTGATTTAAAATTTTCTTGTTTTTTTAAGTTATTGCTACATTCCTCTTTGCTGACATAAGGCTGTTTAAATTGACTGTTCATGTCTGTTATTTCATCCTTAATGTTTGGGCAAAGACTAAAAAAGTCCAAAAGATTGTTTTTGTAAATAAGGCTTTATCATTTGTACCTGTATAGAAAAGAAATAAAACCCACTCTGACATCTGTTCACTGAATGGAAAGTATGAACACTCGGTCTTCCCAATATGAAGCAAATTAGATGTTTTTTCCAGCTGAAACACAAACAATATGCAGAAAATTAGCCTTTGTTCTTTATTTTGCTGTTTCAGGGCTTAACTTTAATGAGTTTAAAAATATCTTGCCCTTTTCAACAAATAAAATATTCTGTGAAAACACAAATCTGATTTTGCTGAGCGTAACGCGTTCCTTCAAAATCCATAAAATCCGATCCAGACTTTGGAATTATTTTCATGGACTAATAAAGAATTATATGATAGGCTTCGATTAAAACTTGATTCGATATTGATTCAGTGGGTGAGTGATTTACACTAATGAGATTAAAGTACTGAAATATATTTGAATTGATCCATTAAAAGGCATTAAAGCAACATGTACACTGTACAACTGTACAGATGCAGTATACAATATGCACTGTATAGTATGTTGTGTAGATACAATATACAGTCTGTACTGTATGGCATAATGTATAGATGCAATATGCTCTGTATAGTATATTGTGTAAATACAATATAGAGTATGTACTGTATGGCATTCTGTATATATGCAATATGCTCTGTATAGTATATTGTATAGATACAATATGGAGTATGTACTGTATGGCATACTGTATACATGCAGTATACAGTATGGAGTGTATGGTCTAATGTAAAGATACAGTATACAATATGTACTTTATGGTATACTGTATAGACACCCAAACACTATCCCTATATTTTTTTGAGCATTTCATTTTAAAACCATGGGCATTAAAGGGAAGTTGGCCGTCTAAACAGCTTCCACTCTTCGGAGAAAGATTTCCATTAGACGTTGGAACATGGCTGTAGGCATTTCAGTGAGGTGATGGGTGTCTGGCTCACACAAAGGTGTTCATTGGGGTTCGGGTCAGGGCTTTGTGAAGGTCGGTTGAGTTTTTCCATTTCAGATTCAGTAAATCATTTCTGTATCATCCCTCGCTTTGCACATGGCTTGCCCTCCCCAAACTGTTGTCACAAAGAAAGACATAATGCCCTACAATGCCATCACTGCTGTAGATTTGTGACGATTTCTCACATGCAATTATAGGACCTTTGCTAAATATGATAATCAGATGACAATGTCCACATGCTTTCAGTCCTACACTGTAGTGTATCATATTTTGATAACATTAAAAATAGGAAAAAAGAAACAGTCTATGAAAATTCATTTCAATGTAGGACAAGGTCACAATCAGCATCTACTTTAAAATTCTGCTTCTCTCTCTCTCTCACACTTTTCTCTCTCGCTTTGGGTCCAAAAAAGATCTACTCAGATACAGTATAATGAGGCATGAGGTATGAGGCATGAGGTAGACAGAGTGTTCCATATACATGCAGCAATAAAGTCAAAGCAGGTTAAGAGGTTAACCAGAGAATAGCTTTAAAAGTCATAAAAATGCCCCACAAACTTAAAATCGCTGCCCTGGTGAATTTCTGACTGCTCATTTCTGCTGTATACCAGCAGAACATTTATTATGTTTATGATATCCAGTATTATTTATAGCTGCTTCTGTATTTTTGATGTTATAGCTATCAGGCATAATTGCTCAGATTGTGTTACATTATTTGAACTAATTTCACTCAAGCATTTGACGAATAAACAAACAGTGTGTTTTTATATCAGATTATATTGGATTGCAACAAACCCCCATGAAGGTAAAATATGCTTTGAAAATCAGCCTCTGAAAACCTCTGAAAACCTCAATGCAGTTGTGACGGATTTAATGTCTTATGCATTCAATAGACACTGACTGTGGTTTTTGCCCGGCGATGGTTTCAGGCTGTCTGACATTTTTGTGACATTCCAGCACTCGTCTCCTCCTGAGACCACTCGAGACGTAAAAAACTGGGTTAATGCTAATATCAGTGTTATCTGATAAAACTGAGAGGACCGGCAGTGAAAGTGGGTCAAAGTGCTGATACATTCAGAGATTTTAGGCCTTGAGCTCAATGCACATCTTGGATTGAGACACCAGGAGTCGTATCATGCATAAGAAAAGACACACAACCGTGTGAGTTCAAACAGTATGTAAAACAGAACTCGATATTCTGTACTAGGCCCAGTATGTGGTGCCCTGGACTAAAGTGAAGTTTTCACCTGTCCTGGGACCTCATTACAAGTCCACATCTGCTTTTTTTAGCCTGTCAAAAAACCAACGCAATGCTTAACCAACCACTGAAACACCTCTAGCAACATAACAGGCCAAAATCATGAGCCCAACTGCCATTGGTCAGACAAACGAATAGCCCCGCCCCAAACTCACGCTATTGGTTGAACCAACAGATGCTGAAAAAAACAACAATTTTGCACCACAGTGGTTACACTTATCATGTTATACATACTTACAAGGTTTTTTTTAAATCAATCAAAAATTACATGCTTTATTTTTCCCGATGGCTCTGTGGATATTTGACGTGTGTTTGGGATGTGAGCAGTGGTTGTCATGGGTTACAGCAACTTGAGCTGTCTTCAGTAATGACATGACCACCAAAATCTATTCAGTCACCACCAGCAGATCAAATTAATTTGTTACTCTCTGCCGTGACCATCTCCATGACAACCTGAGACTGAATTAATATGTGTTGATGCAGAATATATGCACTCACAACAATCACCTTGCAGTCGAACAGAAAGGTTGTTCTTTGATGCAGCTAGCGAGNAGACAGAAGCAGGCCCAGCGAACATGGAACGTTTTCAGAACGTCAAAAAACGTTCCTGCAGTAACATTAGTAGAACATTTTTAACATTATGTGTATATATATATATATATATATATATATATATATATTAAGCATTATTCTTAAGTTGTCAGTGGAACATTTTACAAACGTTACAGAATTTTAAAAAGTTTGAATAATGTTCTTATACCTTATAGCGATAATGTTAATACAACGTCTAAAAAACTGCATTTTGCATGTTCCCAGACAAACATTACATGTTTAACATTTTTGTTGCTTAATGGAAACATTAGGGAAACATTCCTACACCTAGGCGTGTTAGCTGGGAGATGAGCTCGCTCCCTCATAAGGGCAAGTGAGTGACACGCAACTAATAATGACATTAATGAGAGAGAAATGGCCCTAAACACAAACACCTGAATGCTGAGGCTGTATTTGAAAGCTGAAGAGATGTTTAGGGTGTGAGACGGTCACAGTGCTGAAGGCCACAGACACGCTCACTCTCCACAGGGTGACTCCAAACAGTCTGATCGTATTTCTATCATGAAACAAATCTATCTGGTGCTATTGAAGACCACCAGCCACGCTGTTGTGTCGGCTGCCCAGGATGTCCAAACAAACACAGCAATGTTTTGCCACATTGTGTCATCCTATGAATGTTTTATTTGTTGTAGTTGCCTTTGAATATTAGTCAATAAGAATAAAAAAATGTAATAATTGTATGCATTTTCAATAAAAAAAAAATTGTTTCAATTGTTTTAAACGTAACACGATACACTGCAAGTATTCTACTTTAATTCTACTCTATACTTTAATTCATTTTTTTATGACTATTACTTTCCTGGAAAATGTGTAATGCACTCAACATAATTGTCTATGAATATGAACATGCTACATGCTGTTCATAAGTGTATGTTTATAAGCTTGAAGTGTTGAGGGGGCTTGTGGGTGTAACGGCTTTATTTTTCAGTTGCTGGTCAACCCTGTGAAAGAAGCAGATACCATCAGTCACGCAGTCAATATTCTATCACATTCATTTATCAGGCCTGGCCTCACCTGTCCAACCTTCCTCATCGCTCACAAACATCACATGCATTTCAAATCTCACTTATTTCAGTTTATAGCTGAGATTATTTTTCATTTTGTTTATCTGTTGTCACCAGGCTCTGCTCCTGTCCCCCAAACTTCTCCCCGTCTGGCCTATAAAACCACCCAGCTGCATAACTTTGACGCTTTATCTTAGCCACAGTGTACAAAACAACTCAAGCCCCTGACAGGAAAGGTAATTCATCATTATTTTAAAAATCCTGTTCAGTTTTGTCAACGTGAAATCTTACCGCTACAGATTTTGTTGGTGCCGTGACCCGAGACCTCAAAGTGATGCTTGTCTGACAGAGTACAATGTAGAGTCTCGGTTTCTCACTTCCTGTCAAAGAAACAGATATTGGCAGGAGCAGGACATGAATGAAAGATTGCCATTGTTAAGAGTGAGATTTAATCTTGTTTATCGGCCCTTCACAGCAAAAGTGTCTGTCGGAATGAAAGAACCGTCACTCCATCTCTAAAAAAACCAGCAGTGTGGCAGCCTATGAACTCTGAGGGGCCGGACATCAGACAGCCAATCACTTTAAAGTGAAACCAATCGGGTTTGTCAGCAAAGAAGCTGTAAAACGCTACAAAAGCTGCATGTAAATCGGACCGAGAGCAGGATTTACTCCCGTCTGTCTTATAATCCATTCAGTGTGTCAGAGACGCAGTTCGCAGGGCTAAAGTCCCCTGAGCTCGACTGGCGTGGAAGAAAACGTCTGAAGGAACTCAAGGCTGTCTGTTCGTCAACATAAAATAGAGTGGAAGACAGTTCCTGTGAAACTTATGTATCAAAGTGAGAAATAGCGCCAAGGTCATAAAAATGATAAAGATTTGAAGAAGGCTGCTAAAAGGGAACGGATTGATTGAAATAAAAAAAACTACATTCACTTCACAGCATTACCGACTTGCCAGAACTTTTGCATTTGATGTACGGAAGCAAACAGTGGCTATGAATTATTTTCATACACTTTAAAATGTTTGAATTTCATTTGCATTATTTAACAAATTTCAAGGCAATGGTGTATGTTTCAAAGAAATACAGGCCACCACAACCTGTGCTTTTTCCTTAGTAAAATGACCTTAGGTTAAAAATTACAAACTTTTTTTAAACTATAAATCAACAAATCAATTATTTAATGTACACTTTTGGAGTAAACAACAAACAAACAACGGTTCAGTTGTAAACTCTAGGTGTACTGAGATAAAAACACATTTTACATCTTATTTACACTTTTTCTCTTAATGTAGATGGTTTCACCATTTTTTCTCTTGGTCTCCAAAAAGGTTTTTGCTTTTCAAGGCTTGTTATAAGTGCAATTTCTTTCCCTGCTGTTGACTTACAATGCATAGCTGTGAAGTGTTTTGCCATCGCGCTGAAACTCACGCAACGCATACATGCGCGTCTCCACAGCAGAGATCTGTCTATTCCCCCAGTCCAACACTTTCATTAAACAAGTCACTTATGGCAAATTCCAGAGGCGATTGGTGATGTAATGCGGACACCTCAGAGCTCATAACATCGTGGGAGAGCGTTTGATCAATGTTTGTAATAAAACCTTGACGCCCCGAGTAAATAAACTTGGCGAAGTCATTAAAATAAAGCGCGTTGAGTGAAAATCTAATAAACTCGTATTTCATCCTCATGCATCATATTTAAACATCAACTCATACACGCGCCCACAACGCATGTATGAATATGATGAAGATGATGATGAAGACTCATAATGCTAGACAGTGATTGGCTGATGATCGGGACACTGCAACAGTGTAGCATGATGTCATAAATGTCAGGGACCGGAAATGTGTGTAGATTAATAAAACCAATGATATTTTGTAATACAAATCTGTCTTCTTTAATAGCTTCTATAACTATTATAAATAACTTGACCATCAAAATAAATGCTTTATTATTTTTAAAATTCAGTTTTTTATTGAATACTAGAGGTATAGCACTTTTTAAGATGTACATTTTTTTTTCAAAATGGCTTTACCATT
>JAZGTK010018968.1:0-11603 GCA_036877625.1 Ambastaia sidthimunki | reverse complement strand
ATGCTTTAATATTCCAGTTAAAATATGATGAAGTGAGTTTTTTTGTTCCCACATTTACTTTACAGCTTCTTTATAATGTCCACAGCATAAGATAAAAGAATTAATGATTTAAAACCAGCTAGAGTTTTTACTTTACACTTGAAGTGAAGTTATTGTGGTATAGTTGTTAATTATTATATTAATAAATTTGGGTAATAATTATATGGCAGAATTTGGAAACATGAGCAAATACATTTGACTCAGGCCTAGCAATACATACCTGATTAATAACATTAAAATATTACAGTTTCTCTTTAGTTACATACTTTTGCAATTTGTTAAAAACTTAATGACCTCAAAATCATTATGGTGGATGAACTCACCAATCTGGACCATTGCAGTGAAAAGCAACAAATAATGTCTGTGAATACTGTGATGGAGAGAAAATACTATTAAAAACAAAAAAAAGTGTCTTATTTAATCATTGTCCACTAGATGGAGATATTGACCAGCAAACGGCTCCTTTTGGCTGAACTTTTGATCCCGACCTCCTGCATCGAGCAGCACGTGTGGGTTTGTTTACTTCCTGTTTCAGGCTCGAAGCGACGTAACGAATTACGTAACTGATGACGTGAGCATAATTAATAGAAACATTTGCCGTGAAATTAAAGCAACAAATGAGCGAGTATTAATGCAAAAGTGTTTAAATGATCTATTTTAAGAGAAAGGAAATGATTCATTATTTTACATGAATGTTAAGGAGCAGTAGAGGAGATGGATATATTTGCATTTATGGGAGTAAGTTGACAGACCTTATGCATCAAAACTGCTTTTAAAAACCACGTAAAAAGTTTCAACCTGTTACTAGGTTGAAACTTACTAAACCAGACGACCAGACGTTCAAGGCCGGTATAGATCTGAATGCTGTAGAGAAGATTATTGTATAATTTATTAAGTCTAAACTGTCCTTGCAATCTAACATAATACTAAAATATTGAGTGTTATCTGTAGCTGTGGCAAGACTTTAAGGAAAAAAGGTTTATTTTCTGTGAGTTTTTTGTGTTTAATTGGAATTAAACCCATATATGATGTCAGTTAAATACACAAACCAAGTTTTGTATTAATTTTATATTGTATTCCTCATATTTAATGGTTTAACTGAATATGTATGTCCATTTAAAGCAAATACTACTTTTTTAGATGTAGTTTTAACAGTATAGTTTGGTTATAAGAACGTTCTTCAAACATATTTTTTAAAATCTGTAATATTTTTGAAACGTTCCACTAACAACTTAATACAATTTTGATATATGATATATAACAATTAAAACATTTTACTAGCATTACTGCAATACCTTTTTAAAGGGAATCTTTAGAAAACATTAGCCAATGTTCTGAGAACGTTCCCTGTTAGATGGGTATGTGCTTGTTTTCATGATGTAATATTAATACATGCGTGTATTGCATGAAAGCACAAGGTCTATTACAGCACAAGCATGTGGGAAAAAGAAACAGACAGTTTTAAATCATCATTCTCTCGCTCTCTTACAGTCTATCTTCTGTATGAGGATGTCTTACATGAGACAGGAAGTCAGTGGACAGGTATGGCTTCCACATGATAATACTGCTTTTGGCACAGAAAGCTCTTTGTTTCACTTGGAGGAAATATTTCAGAGGCAGGCTGTGTTTAGAGAGAGAAATGCATAACTTCAGCTGAATGTTTTTCTTAAAAACAATTGCTTCAAGTGTGGCCTGCCAGCTGAAATGAGTGTTTGGGGAATGATGTGGTTTACTTGAGAACATAATGCATTCACTTTACACAGTCAAAGTGTCTCTTGGAAACTGTTGTTTGGACGAGAGTAGGAGGATAAAACTGGTGTGTGTGTATGAAGATTTTAAGAATTTGTCATGGTCTTATTGTCAATATTTCAAAGCAAATTGATCTTGAATGCAGAGTAAAAAGTACAATGTTTTGATGTAAATTAAGGGATTGTATTTTCATCCCATGTTATTGTCATATTTTTAACTTCTTGCAGATGTCTTCCAGATGAGAGTTTTGAGAGTTTTATCTCTGCTGAACGATTCAGTTAGCTGGACAATACTGTCCTCCTGTCGGGACCGTTTACACATATATTTAAACAAACGCAAGCTGTGTTTCAGATTTTTTTTTTACTAATTTAACTGGTGTAGGGGGTCTTCTGACACAGCTGCAAAAGATGCAACGTTCTCAGCCGGTTTATCTCTGGTTCGGATCTTCAGCGTGTGAGATGTCCACATTGACATGTATTTAGTGTTCCAGCACACATCAAAAGAAACGTTTTCTTTCACTTCAAAGCCTTTGAGTTCTGTCAGAAATCTCTCAATAGCCGGTTTGACTTTGACTTTATACGAGGACAAAAACGAAAGTTTGCAAACTGATAAACTCTTGAAGCAACTTTGTCCAGCAGTTCTCTTGTTTATTCATATGTAACTGCGTTGAATTATTTTGATAACATGAGAGAACGTTAGCCAATGTTCTGAGAACTTCCCTGTTAGCTGAATCAGCAGTTAGCGGTCACTGGTTGTGGGAATGAACATGGAACATAAACGTGTGTGTGTCTGTGTGTGTGTATCATGTCATTTCCTATCATGACTTGTGTGTGATTTCTTCAGCAGTGATGCAGGACGCTGGATCTGCTCTGAGGTTATTTTAGTGTGTTTGGGTTATAAGGGACATTCTGAAGGTTGGCAGGAGGTGTATTAATGCAGTTTGTCTGGGTTTTAGTGCTAGTGATCACAGTTGGGGCTGTTTAATTGATGCGTGTCTGTTTTTACAGGCCTGCACGTGTGGCAAGCGTGATTAGATTTTTAATGCACGGACACCTGCGATAGATTATTGACAGCACATTTATAGATGTAAAAATAGCTGCATGAAACATTTGATGCACACTTTGATGTTGTTGCCTCATAAATTATTTCTGCATTGATTATGAGATTTACGTGACTTAAATTTTTTAAAAGGAATTTTAAATCTCTCTTTGGAGCACATGTTTAAAATAAATGATTGCTTGTTCTTGAGTTTTTTTTCATTCCATTCTCCTGACACACTGCAGTGATTTAGAAACATATGTGAGGGCTAGAATAAGAATTAGGCAATTCTTCTGTGATGGTTTTTTAAGCATCGGGGCAATTTAAGTTCATCATGTTTGCCAGCAGAAAACAGACTCAACAAAAAATGTTCAAATGAATCACACAAATTCTTTGTGGCCACACAGCTAACGGTGAACATTCTCAGAACATTGGCTAACGTCCTTTTAAAGTTTTCATAATGTTATCAAAATGTTCTTGCAGTAACATTAACATTACATATCAAATATCAAAAACATATTTTGTAATATTTTAAAAACATAACAGAATTTAAAAATGTTTGAATAATGTTGTTAAGCAATAATATTAATACAACATCTTAAAAACATTCTGGACAATCCTAGAACATTTATAATAAAATTTTTAATGTTATTGTTGTTACTGGAAATGTTAGGGAACTGTTCCTACAACCTAAAATTGTTAGCTGGGCAGTTCTCCCAAACCACTTGATTGTGAACTTGTAAAAAAGTTTGTTAGGACTTGTTAGTTTTTTGATGACTATGTCTTAATGGCAGGTCTGGATTGCCTCAAAAATGAAACGACTCATAATTCATGATTCTTCTCTTTCTTCCTTCTAATCTGGATCAGGACACTGAAGGTTAGCAGAAAGTGATTTGATCATCCGTGTGAACAGAGAATGTCTCAGCTGGATTCTCAACTTTGCTTCTTTTGATGAGAGACATTCTTCAGAGGTCCAGAAGCTTTCTCAATGTTTCTTGTATGAGTGTTGGGTTTATGGTTTCATAAATGTGCCGGGCTGTGTGGAGTGATTGTGCAGAATGACTTCACTTGGAAACATCCTGAAAGGATTACGCTACACCACTGAGAGCACCACTCGCCTCAAAGACGCAGTATTTGCGTCCCATATTGATGCATTCTGACTGCACGGTTTAATGCAGCTAATATTCTCTCTGTAATGCTTGATCTAGCTGTTCAAAACATTCAAACCTGTTTACATGAATTCTGCTTGCTGGTGGGTTTTTTGGACACCACCGTGACAGGGCTGGAAATTAAAGATCTCTTCCCGACATTGAGTTTAGCTTGATTATAGTCATTTGGAGACCATGTTGTATTAAATGTCAAATTTGTTTGTTTGCTGGCTTTTTTAACAAATAAAGACGCCTGCCACTGCTCACTGAAACGGGGGAAAATAGTTAAGCGTGTTACGCAAATGCTAAGACGATTTAAAGATGTATGTTGTATGTAGTTTCAATCCAAACCGCAAAATATAATGAAGAGCAGCAGTTAGGCTGGGCTATAAATAAACTGGTTCCTCAGATTGAGAAGACCCAGCTAACAATTTTATGTTGTAAGAATGTTTCCATAACATTTCCATTAAGTAACAAGAAACATTAAAAGCATTATTGTGAACGTTTTAGGAGCGTCTAGTGTTAGTAACTATTGCTTTGGTTATAAGAAAGTTATTCAAACTTTTTTAATTCTATAACATTTTTTAAATGTTTCACTAACAACTTAAATATAACATTTTTGATATATATAATAAATAATGTTAAACATGTTCTTCTAACATTACTAAGAATGTTTATCACTAGAAACGTTTTTGAATGTTAGCCAATGTTTTGAGAACGTTCTTTGTTAGCTGTGAACTGGCTAATCAGAGTGAGCGTGTTTTATCACTATATGCTGAATGTTTACTATGTTGAAAAGTAGCTGCTTGCTGATGCCTCTTTTTATCTGCCTGACAGCATCAGATTTAATCACGTCCCCACGGGGTGTAACTGCACACACAGGACCCCCGCTAATGAGGAGACCTGCCCCCCTTCGTCAAAGACAGCGTTTCTCTCTCCCGCACCCTCAGCGGAGCAGAGATTCAATCTATTAAATATAGACAGGAGTGGTCCCGCAGTTGAGACCCTCGCTGCTCAACACTGCATCATAAAATCAGTCTGAAATCTCCATCTGACGTTCGTGAGTTCACTTCATCTGCAGGTAAAGACCTTCCTCGCACCCGAGCCGCAACTATAAAGCAAATTTCATTGGGTTTTCTGGCCCTGTTAGGACTGGATATCCACCAGAGAAGGTGGGAAGGATCAGATCAAAGCTTGTGGAGAGGGAGAGATCATCCTTTGTGGAAATCTGTAGCTCTGCAGAAGCAGCGAGATCAAAGTGAGATTAGATTGAGCTTGATGAGAGCCGCTGATCCCAAGATGAAATAAACAGCTTAAAGCTGTTAAAGCTTAAATCTTTAACTTGTGCCTCACTACCGCCATCTCTGTTTGAAACATGTACTGCAGGTTACCGTACGTACTTTTTTTATCTTGCAGTGAAATAAAGCCAAATGGGTTTGGGTACTTGTATTGGTTGGTAATGTGGACTTTTCAAAAGATCTGTGGCATTTATGGCAATGAAAATGGACTAATTAAAAATAGGTGATCAAGCATCAGTATACAACCTAAAATTGTTAAAAATCAATGAATCTGTTTGTTTTAGTGCATTATGTTATAGTTTATTTTGAAACTGAACAGCAGTATCAGCACAAAGGTCTTTAGAAGTTTGTCTCAGTGGAGGTAATGGTGTTAAACTCAGCCTTCCACAGCTGGACCTGGTTTAGAACTCGTTCTCCTCTCAGAGGCAAATTTAGGGTGAAACAGAGGTGACTGTTCGTTTAGGGGGGGTTCAAGTTTAGTCTCGGAGACCCCAGAATGACAAGGTAAGGGTTCAGCAGTAAGTCAGGAAGCCATTGTTTTTAAAAATTCTTATTATTTGGTTATTCTAGCCAGCCGTGAGGGTGCGGGACCCCTATAGCTGCTTCAGATATATTAATGACGTCTGTGCCGTCCAACTCTGATCTACTGCTACTGAGAGAAAGAAAATGTCTGAGATTTCACTCTACAGTCCTTCAGAAGAGCCACAAAGCTTCTAGAAAGCAGAGGCTGATGTCATGGTCTTGTGTGGTTATGCATGAGCGGGTGAGCACAGATGAATACTGTTGAGTTTTGACTTCTGGAGTTACAGTTTGAAGTGATTTCTGATTTTTACTTGCATCAAGATGACAGTGTTAGCAAAGAAACTTATGTGCTTTAATTTTAAACACACATTTGGAAAATGGCTTTTATTGAAAAATACTTAAAAGGCATTTAAACATTTCTTATTATTTATTTCAGTCTCTAACATGATTTATCTCATTTCTCAGCCGTGTCTCATCTTTATCTCTCCTGCTTTTCTGTCATGTCTCCCTCTCTTTCTTTTTCTCTCCATGTGGCTCTACCAAATGTTTTGGATGCTGCTTCTGGTGTGCTGGTGTCTCTACCAGTTTTCCTAGCTTAACTAACTTAACCAGCAGTTTTGAAAGTGCCCCATCATTGTCCGTTTACACTTTTTGGGAAAATCTATTCACACGACTCACAGCTATTTCTGCATATGTACACTTGTGTAAACGTGGTTTAAACATTAAGAAAAATGAAGCACATCATCTTAATTAAGTTAATAAAATCATATTTTTGTCTTGATGCACTCTATAATTACTAAGAGAAATTGAGACGTTTGCTTTTTTATTTTAACCACAATATATTTGAATTCTGTTAGTAGACAACAAGCAGATGTTTTCAAAATAGCCGGTGGGTTCTGGCAGAAAGTTTTGGTCTGTTACAGTTTCTGTTTGTATGTCTGCGTGATGCACTTCCACTTAAGAATATCTGGAGCAATTTAGCAAACATTTAAACTCATGTCTGCATTAATCAGGTGAACATAGAATGTTGTGACGGGTAGATTCGAACTCGTCTATCATAGTAATCTATAGTACATGCTGTCTGATCATCTTGTGATGAATTAGATGAATTTCTCCAAAGACCTTCAAACATGCTGGAGATGATGTCAGTCCTGCAGCTGAATGAATAAAATCAAACATTTGGGGAGTGCAGAGATGTTGGTGAGGCTGCTGTTTTGGTTCAGAAACTTCAGGAAGTTCTTCAGAGCCTGCTGGGTAGATGAAGCAATGAGAGAGAGAGAGAGAGAGAGAGAGAGAAAGAGAGAGAGAGAGAGAGAGAGAGAGAGGTGCTGATTTAGAAGGCAGACGCAACACTGTGCTGAGTTAAAGGCCTTTGGGAATTGCTTAGTCTCTCTCCCCTTGACATCTCTGTTCTCTCTCTCTCTCTCTCTCTCTGTCAGTTCTTTGATCTGTTTTGTACCGGTGTTTCGCACCAGCTATTAACTTCTCTTTGAGAATAATTCACAGCATGCTCTCTAAATTATGAAATGAGAACTCTGTAAAATTAAGCCTAACAAAACTGGTCTCATGAAATTACCTGCCGTTCTTCAGAACGTTATAACAAGCAGTGAACTTTTCTTTTAAGGAAATATTATGCAGAGTGGAAACTTCAAACCCCACAAAAACTTCCTGCAAACATCAAATTACTCGTGTGCCAGTGCTGGATAAACCACATTAAGCCGTTTCTGTCCACGTCTCTGGAAGTTGTGTTCAGCAAAACTTTAGGGTTTAATTCCCACCTGCCGTGTGTTTCCACAGATATCAGTGGAATTATATGAAACTATTAGCGCTTGTACAGACAGATTTGTTTTTGGTCTGATGACACTGCAGAGTGAGAAAGATTGAATGTTATTGACTCAGTAGGGATGAAGAAAATGTTGGCACTCGTGTGATTTCTCTTTTTCTCTCTCTCTCCCTTGAAGGGATGCATGACAGCTATGAAGGTTATTTTTGGCAAGTTTTTTCCTTCCTTTCAGCAAAATCAGCCGGCGCTGGCCTGCTGCAGCCTGTCTGAGGCCCGGCTCCCCGTTTCTCTCCTCCATCTTCTCTCACTTTTCTTGCAGACTCTCACCTCTTTCTTCCTCTTTACCATTAAACGTCTCTGTTTGCTCCTCTTGTTAAATTCTCCCATATTTCAGCATCTGGTTATTAAGTTCACACTGGCCATTAAACACTTTCCCTTTACACACAAGAAAAGGATTCCTGCAGAAACAGTTTGGTTAAGATTCTTCATGCTATTTGATTAAAGTGCCCTGCATTACCTGAAATAGCTCAATCATACACTGCATATAATAATATCATGTTAAACCCACAAACTTTCACAAGATACTTCTAAGAGAACCACGTGAGGTCAGTTAGACAAGGTCCATTCGTCGTCATCAGATAGTTTTTCAGCTTCAGTCCTGGTTTGTTTCATTGCAACGTTTTCCATCAGTCGTTTTAATGTTTCTGATGTGTGCAGTTCTATAGATTGAGAAACTGCATGTCTTGCAGGCTGCATAAGAGCCATAAACAATTTATCACCACCTCCTGTCCCCGTGATCTCTGCCCCATGTGTCCTCCTCTCAACTTCCTCTCCCACACTTGATTTCTTTCTCCCGGTGCGTCTTGGGATTGAGGCTGTATTGATTGTGAAAGTGTGTGACTGTAATAAACTCTGACAGCTCACCATGCAGAACAGGAGAGAGGAGAGAGCCCACCCTCTGCCCACCTTCTGTGCTGCTCTGAAAGTCTCTAAATTTACACAGCGCAATTTGTTCTATTCTTAGATAAAGTTACTTTACCACTCTACAAATTCATAATGCTTCAAATTTAACTTAAAAACTGCAATCTGTAACTTCTCTCTACCGCCACCTCTGTTTGAATCATAAAATTGCAGGTTACTTTATGCACTGCTGTGTATTTTGAAGTCAGATAAAGCCAAACTGAATGATGATTAGCTAACAGGCGTTTGTGTTCTTTCTGAGGGTGAAATGTCTCATCTGATCATGTTCTCTTGAGGGACGAGGTTCTGGTGGACCCTGTCATGTTAAATTCACTCGCAGTGTTATGATGGTGAGGACAGATGTTCTCTGGGAAGGTTATCGGGCTCAGCAGAAAATCTCTGTACGAGAGACTCATACTACACGCAGTGCGGTCATGTCAATCATGCTGTTTTTGTAGCATGTATAATGTGCACAGACAATGTGCATTTTATTTGCATGGAAGACGTGACTGACCTACTACATTTGCAAGAATGTGTATAACCAAACACACTGTAAAGAAAACTCTGTCCCATAATGCAACGCTCTTCACCTGACCTTTCGTGACCTAAATGACCCGGAAGCAATTTCAACCTCATACCTTTTAATATCTTATGTTATTTCATAGATTTCTAAAAAAAAGTTAGTATGCAGTAAGCAGTTTAAACGCAGCCCATGATTGAATTCAGTGTTAAAGCTTTGAGGTTTGTCGATATATTGATTTTCGAATGTTCTTTTGTAACTTAAGTTTGTTTGCCTCCAAGCTTGTTTGTCTTTAGAGTCTTTGTTGCTTGTCTTCTTTGAAGCGCAGCGAGTGACCAAATGTTTTATTTGCTTCATATAGTATGTGTATATTGACCATTTTTATACGTTTATATTAAAGCTGTTGATTTTCTCTCACATAAAAGCTCTAATACAGTTACACAGCATGTCAGGTAAAGATGAAAAGCAAACATCTGATGACCTTCAGACAAACAGTGGAGACCACACAGCAGTTCCTCAGAAACCTGAACGATGGAATAGACGTGTCAACAGAGAACGTCTTTAGAATGTTGGTTAATGTTGGTCGTTACATATCATGTCAGAAATGTTATTCTTGAGTAGTTAGTGGAATGACAGTGGAAATGGCTGCACATTTGAGAAGACCTGATAAAGTTCTGTCTCAGGTGAACTGCCCATTGGATCTGTTTACTGCCTGGGCAGCTGCCACAGGAAAGTAATCTCCTGTTTTAACAGTTTTTGACTATGTATGAGTCTGGGATTACTCGCGTGCGTGTGTGTTTTGGAGAACGTTGTTCAACCCCAGCTGAGGGTTCAAGCTGAGGTCCCACAGCTGTGCGTCTCTGAGAAGGTGAGAAGGAGCTTATGGGAAACCAGAGAAGATGGGGACCCGAGCTTGGCTTTCTCTCCACCAGGTTTGTTATTTTTACAACTTTTTCAGTCACAAATGTCAAAATGCTCTTGACTTCTAAATTCAGTCACACTGTTCTGTGACTCAGAGACATTTACATTTTTTTACTTGGCTATAAAAACATTATTCAAACTATTTCTAATGCTGAAGATCGTTCTGAGGAATAACATGTTTAAAATGTTTAAAATCATAAGTAATCCTAAAGTTGTTTGTTAAAATCTTAATTTTTTTTTGTGTATTTGTCTCTTCCATCACTTCTGTATTCATGTCTCCTCTCGTAAGGATGTTCCAGGTAAGCGTATAAATATTTGTTCAACATAATCGTGCCTCTGTTCAGATTATAATGATGTTGAAACCTGACCACGGTTCTGCCCTGAGTGAAGTAATTCTACGCGAGCGTGCTTGAACATTTTGATGGCTGAGTAAGTGTTAGAATTACAAACCAATTACTCAGTCACTCGACTTTGATGAGGGTCTCTACAAATAAACTACAAGGTTTTCAATTTTCACTCCCTTTCAGAATCATCTGCACTTCCTGTGCCTCACAGGAAGAGAGAAACTCTTTCCTATTAAGTAGGAGGAAGAAAATGATAGCTGGCAGTCACGGGCGCCATTAGGGAAAAATGTCGGAAATCCCGGAGGGTTCAGGAGGTAAAGAAGTCAAGAGGTGAACAGTTTGTCCCCTCAGTGACTCAATGAAATCTGGTGACTGTGTAAAGTGATGTCACGCCAGGAAAACACATAGAATCGAGCAGCTGTCACCTTCATGTGGCTACATTGGTAAATGGGAAAGTGTGTCTGTGGTAAAATATGAGGAACTTCCTTTCTGGCATTTGCACATTCAGTGAAGTGTATCGGGTGCGAGTGGGAGGCGTGTGTGTGTTTGTGTGTTGCTGTGAGGCAACAATGACAGACTCCCTGAAACTAGACAAAACCAAACCCTCACAGGTCACATGACTGGAATCGGTGACGGTTTGAGCCTGTTTCATGTTTGTAAATGACCCAAACCTTTAAAAGACCTTTAACTGTAGTTGTGATTGTAGTTTGCCAATCCATATGGAATTTTGTAACATTAATACAATGTCTAAAATGATGTCACAGTGATTACAACCAATCAGGTAGAGGCAGGGCTTCTTGTAAAGTTCACTGGAAAAACCAACATTCATGCCACCACCGAAATGAGAAGGTATCAAACATGTGTCAAACGTTAACCAAACATTCTCAGAGGTTTTATTAACCACAAGTCTATGGAAGTCAAACTCATAAATCACTCACACATCCCACTCAAGCTCTGCATTAAGAAGATCTGACATTTCTTATCATGTGGAGAAGTTCAGAATAAATCATGTATGTACCTCAAACCCCCTGTTTCTGCTCTGCTTTACTCTTCCATAAGATACTGCTGAATTATTTACATTTTCTTGGACACGTTCAGTCAGGAAACATTTGGTAGCAGATCATATATTATCATAAATATTCCAGCATGTTGCAGAGATGAGGTAAAAAGTTCATGAAAACTGCTGTTAGATACAGCAATAAGTTCTGTGGAGGCAAAGGGAGAAAATGCACCAGAGCTTTTAAAGAAAGACTTTTGAGAAAACATTTGAATGTGACTCTG
>JAZGTK010018967.1:0-11603 GCA_036877625.1 Ambastaia sidthimunki | reverse complement strand
GAGAGAGTATTGGACTGTAGTATTGGAGAGGGACAGGACGGGGAGAGGGAGAGAGAGAGAGAGTATTGGACTGTAGTATTGGAGAGGGACAGGACGGGGAGAGTGCTGGACTGGGCCGAACCTTCATCATCTCTGTCAGTCTGGATCAGTTCAGAGCTGGTGATCAGAGGATCTTCATTTAAAGTGCCGCTTCTGCTGTCATACATGAAACCAAGAAATGACTGATGCATCGTGCTAATGTTTACAGTTGTGTTTCTCTGTTGAGTTTTATTCATGTATATGTCAGTAACTTTCAGTTCTCGTCTGTCTTTCTTTTCACTCTGTCTGTATCTGTCTGTCTTTGGACTTTGGACTGTCTTTTGGAAAATTACAGACTAAAGTTGAAAGTGAAGGTGCATTATGTCACATTTCTTTTACACAGTCTCACATGTGGGAGGTTAAAAGTTCATCAGTATAAACATTTAACAGAGAACTTGATTATTAACATGATGATAAATATTATGTATTAGAAATATGAGAGAATTATTAAAGAATAGAGAAACTCTTTAGCAGTAATGTCTGTCTGTTTGTGATTAAAGTGTTATTGAAACAGTCTCATGCAGCCATCATTTGATTTGATGACACTGGTTCTCTTTTGCAGGTTATTTTCTCTTTGTTTGTCTCCGGGCAAGCAGAGGAAGAGAGAGAGGGAGAGACACAGACTTACACAGTGTTTCTCTCTTTCTCCTTTATAACAGCAGTACAAGAAATTCTTTCTTGTTTCACAGTTTGATGTTTAGGGTAATCTGTTGGTGGGATGTCTTCTGGAAGAGTCTGACACTTTGCTAGGATTGTCAGGGTCACTGGGTTCACAGGGTCACTTTGCCCATCTTTTGTTGTTTCTAGTGTTCCTCTGGTGTGGAGTGACACCACTGCGCTTGCGTTCAGCATGCAGGTGCTCATAACACATCATGAACATCTGAATCTTCTGCTCAGTTTATTATGGCTTCTGATCTCCACTACATGTTCAATGACACTTTCAGTCTTTTGACACTTTTAAACAAATTCCTGTATGATAAACAGCTTTATTTGTGGTGCTTGTTTGGGTGAGAATGTATCTAGTCTTAAACAGGGATCAGCTAATGATTGTAAATGATGTTTGTCTCTTATTACTGAATTTTCTACATTTCAGGGTTAGGGTTAGGGTTAACCTTTGAAAGAATTTTCTGGGTTGTTAATTATTGTTGATTTGCCCTATAGGCTTCTACTGAGTGCAGTGAGAATTATATATTATATATTAGCTTGCTTTCATTTCTGTTAGCATTTAATTAATTAGAAATAAACAGAGTGAGAGAGATGAAGTTGAAGGTAATTAATGTTTTTGTTTAATCTGACCTCTGTGGTTAGTTAGTGTGAGCAGAAATGAAAGGTTCTCTACCCTCGGGACTAGTTATGTGTACAGTAGAACTGGTTTGGTTTCTTTTTGACGCAGGTTACTGCAGCTGACAGATGTGTTCCATGCGGGTCTTTTTGATCTTCAAACACTCATTTTTAAGCAGCTGTTTGTAAAATTAAAGCCCTGATGTATAAATCTCACACTGTTAAAATCTTCAAGGATGTCAAACAGAACTTCTTGTAAAACTGTTTCTATTTGCCACAAAAGCCTGGAAGAAAAATCCACAATATCTCAAAGCTTTTGGGCTTCTCAGTGTTCTTATTCTTTCCTTAAGAACAGGATGTTGTTTGAGTGGGACTGTTACTAAACAACTTCCTGTCTGTGCTGGCCCATCTTCCTCTTGTTCCAGTGGGATCTGGTTGGCACACGGTACTGGCTGGTTCCAGTAGAAGAGGTTTGTTTCATTCTGGGTATCCTTACTGGCAATCTGGGTTTGGGCTACACATGTGACAGGTTAGAAATCTGTCTGTCTGAAAGGCTCGTCTATCAAGTTTATTGGGTGGTTATTATGTCCAGCCCATTGAAAGTGGTTTTTGTATTGTGTTTTTTAGATTGGGCCGACAGAAGTCTCTGCTGGTCTCTCTGATGCTCGCTGTGCTTTTTGGAGTGCTGGTGTGTGTCTCACGCTGTACGTTACACGTGAGTCAGACGAGCTGGAAACACTCGCTGGCAGAGCAGCTGTGACGTGTTCACATCAGATTACAGATTATTTACAGTTACTGGATCGCAAACCCACAGCACGCGAGTACAACAGGCATTTCACAGGCCTTTATATGACCTCTTGAAGGCACAGCAGCTAAAACAGCCTTTTAAATTCTGAACAGATAAGTAAACAATAGTCAAATAATGGTTGAACTCTTTAGATTTACTCAAGTATTCTTTTTTGTAACATCATTAAAATGTTCTTGCTGGTTTAATTGTAGGTGCGGAGCTTTGTGTTGGTGACGTTGTTGTCTGGTCTGATGACGTTTGCGGGTGAACTGCTGCTGCTGGCCGTGGCTCTTGGATGCGGCTCCTGGAGGGGCCTGTTGGGGACTGTCTTTATTCCTGAGCTACGGGTCAGTGGATCTTTCACACTTCAGTTTGGAGTGTTTGTAATAGTTGTGCTACTGCTGCGGGTTATGCCTGTAGTCCTGTAGATAATGTTGTTTTTAATATCAGACTGTTTCAACATGACGATAACTGGGCGCTGGGGCATCTGTAAAGCTTTTCAGCAGTTTATCTAAACTTTATTAAATTCTGACCGACTGCACCTGTCATTCCTGCACCTGTCATTCCTGTCATTCAGGAATACTGATGCAAAATTTCCTGTGACGCATTGAGGCTTAAAGTGCAGCCGGAGCTTGTTAATGCTCAATGATGAATCGTTTCTATGGCTACCAGACGTCCCACTGATGCCAGAGTGCTGGTTCTTCCTCAGGTGTCTCTATTAAAGCAGAGGATGTTTTTTCACTGTGAAATGTTTTTTTAGCTGTTTAATAACATTGAGAAACATTTAAAGATCCATCTGTTCGTCTGCAGTATTCCAGGGGTGTTTCCGGAATCTCCGCGCTGGCTTCTGTTGTCTGAGAGAACGGGAGACATGAACGAGCGACAGAGAGAAGACGACAGCTTCACGGGTCAGTTCCAGATTACACGTTTTTTGTTGACAGTGGGAATAGCGGGAGCACTGCACTGGATTTATTTTGGAAATTCAAACAGAGCAACAGTAGATGTTGATTCTCAATAAGCATTTCTTGTTTGTGCAGAGTTGGACACAGTATCGTTCTCGTCTCCTGGTCATCCGCACCTCTCCATCCAAGAGCTGCTACACAGCAGAAACATCTGGAAACCCTCTGTGTGTTGGGCTTCACCTCGTAAGTCAATCATATATTTATACTCTTTATCTAATTCAAATGGTCAGGTGCTTTCGGTGTTAGAAATCAAACTGCTTTTATTACCAGAAGAAGCATCAAAAGAGTTTTGCTAAAAAATGGATTTAAACCTTACATACTTTAATATTAATTTAATAATAAGTAATAAAGTGTGTTCCTGTAGCTCAACTGGTAGAGCATTGCGTTAGCAGCGCAAAGTTTGCGGGTTCGAACCCAGGAATACAAGTACTGATGAAAATGTACACCTTGAATTCACTGTAAGTCGCTTAAAGCGTCTGCCAAATGAATAAATGTACATGTAAAGTAAAGCTGGTGTGCTGTACACGTGCACAGAAATACTCTCTCAGGTCCTTAAATAAAGGTTATAAACACGGTATGTTAAAGAACTGTAATGCCTTTTAAATGTCACATGAGGAGCTGGTCAGCGGCTTTTTACTGTTTAAGAGCTCTGGAGTGCATTACAACTCTCTCTATAGTCTTCTTATTACCTGAAGTACATTTCTGAGTTCAGGGAAGTTTTTAGTGGTGAAACTTTTCTTGCCATAAATACGAAGGGTTGAATTGTGTCTTTGTTCAGGTTCGTCTCTCGTGGCATCAGTCACTGTCAAAGGCACCACTCCCAGTTTCTATTGGACGTGCTTGCTGTCTGTAGGTGCGGGGGGCGGGGCCTGGCTGTTGCTCTGGGCGACAGTGGACAGATGTGGTCGTCGTGGAATTCTAATGCGAGCTATGACCTTGACTGGACTTGCCTCTTGAATTCTGCTGGGTCTCATGGACTGTGAGTGAAACGTTACTTTCACGTTCCCTCTTTAGCAGTATAATTTGTTGACTGTGTCCTGTGCTGTGTCTCCATCTAGTGGTGACGATGAAATACACAGCCAGTGTACATCAAAAAGAATGTTATGTCATACACCCACATCATTTGGTAGGGTCAATTATTATAACAAAAAGAAAAATAATAATAATATAAAAATAAAATAAAAATAACAAAATATTTGTCAGAATACATAATTTATTCTAAGACCAATAGAAGTTACATTCAGCTAAAATCACATTTAAATTTAAGTATAAAGTAATTTTTATCCCAATTGTTTTTTGTCAAAATGATTGATGAATGGTGATGAATCATTTCTTGCTCACATGTAAGTTATTCACATTACAAACGGGTAGTTAGTGAGACCCAGTGTTTTGTTTTTGGAGCTGCTCTGAATAATAATGAAGATGTTTGTGTCCCTGCAGATTTGAGTGAGTCGGCCATGACTGTGTTCTCTATAATGGGTCTGTTCTCATCCCAAGCAGCTGCTTCACTTTCCCACCATCATCAGATGAAGAATTATTACTAACACACCACCACAGCTTCCTGACACTTCTACAGCAGAATGGCAGTTATGAATGAAAAGTTAAATGATGTGTATGTCTGTTATCAGATGAATATAATGATTTCATGGGAAAGAAAATCCGGGGAATGTTGTTCTTATAAACGGTGTGCACACTGCACTTAAAATATTTGCTGGTTTAAAACGCTGGTTGAAGGACTCAAACTGTAACCAGTTGAGCTGTTGATCAGTGCAAAGATAAGAACAGACTATTTCTTGCCTGCGTACGGAGATCGAGTTGGGATGTTATTGATGTATCTTTCATGTTATTCCCTTCCACAGACACTGGCTGATGGAGAACAGTACCGGCGCCCTCCACTGGACCAAAGGAGGAGGGATAACCTTCTTCTTCTCGCTACCCCTAACACAGAGACCTAGCTCCTCTGCTTTAACCACATATTTAAAGAATTGACCTCAGGGTTGTGTCGTCTTAACCTTGTATTTGTAGTTAATCCTAACAGGTATTGGTGGAGGACTGTCCTGAAGCGCTGAGTGTGAGCCCAGCTCTGTGAGAGAGAACACAAACACTTCTGAGCACTTCCACAGCACACGACACCAGTGACAGAACAACATCTGTGACATGCTGTCAGTTACCACAGAACATCATTTTAGCTCATCCCTGTTTGTAAAATATTGTAACAGTAATGCAAAACTAGACGGTTATCTGCCTACAACAGTATTTCCAGGACAATTTAGTCAACTTTAGAGAATAAATATTAATCAGGTTTGTAGAGAATTATTTATAAAACAGAACATTTAACAAAACTATGAGTGTTATGCTTTTAACTTCTCTGGCATATTATAGAGCTCAGTGCATTACTGTACACTAATATTTCCTGTAGAGCTAAGGCCACACATGCGGTCACTAGTTAAACCTAAAGCTTGTTGTTAAACCTGGAATAATTCAGGTGAAGACTACAAAGCTGAAAGGCAAATTATTCATTTGAATGTTAGCACTGTCTGGATTTATTGCATCTTGTATCTGACTGTTTTGTGTCTGTCTGTTGCACTTTTAGTCGGATTGTAAGAGAGGAGTTTGAGAATATGAGTTATGACGCTTGTAAAGGCCTCTTGCATTAGGTTCTTTAAAATGCACTTGATAGTTCTGTAATGAGTGATTTTAATGATTGCTGTTATTACTACTACAATAATAAAGGATAATAATATATATGATGGTTATATAATATATATGAAGAGTTACCAAGTAAAAGAAAAAGAGAACAAAAATGCTGTAATTATATGACTAAATCTCGAATTAAAGTCTTATTTAAATGAAATCAAATGTTTACAGGTCGTGTGTCAATTTCTACGATGTTATTTGTAGAATAATTTCTAGCTGCATATACATTGAATATTTAAGCATTAATTGAGTTTCTGTAGGCAGAGGGTTGAATATTTCACAAGAAAAATAGTGTTTCACTGAAATCTAATTCTGAACGGCAGCTCTTGATTCTGGGAACATCATGAGGTCAGATGCCTTCTGTCGTTCAGCATCATGAAACTGCACATCAGCTGCTAGTGATTATCAGACTGAGCATCAGACTGTTTAACTGCCTCACTTGTTGAACACTTGCACCTTGTTAAACGTTATGACTTTTGCTTATTGATTTAATCTAATTATAGTTTGTATTCAGCTGTCACGCTGGTTGCAACCATACATGTCTGTTGGCACTGAACACTGAGTTCTAATAATAACATTTTAAACATTGGTGACTGCAAAACTCCCATTATTAAAGCTTCAAATGTTTTCAATATATGTATTGATTTTGTAACTAATGCTAAGGAAGAAAAACAAAAGGCAACTTAAATGTATTTGTTTAACCTCTCGGATTATATATGCTATTAACAGAGGCACATCAGCAAAGGAACTGGGACGGCAACCAAATGTTTGACTGTTCAGAAAGACGATACCCAGTCCTGCACAGTCCCCATATATCTGCTCGCCCTGTCACAATGGAAGCATTCACAGGATATCACAGTATGACTCTCTCAAGCAATCACCACCGCTGCAATCAAACAAAGCTGTCCATCATTCCTTCATTCATATTTATCTTTCAGTGAAGCATTCTATGTGTAGCATAAATGTTTGCGCTACAGCATAACCTCAATCACTGTCCTGGAATTTCACAAGGTTGTCTTTGTACCCAAATACAAATGTGGGGGTGATTATTGCCCCAAGTGACCCAAGTAATCATTTCATGTGTTTGCTGATTAACCTTGAAACTGTGTGAACGTGTGCTAACTATGACAGCTGGAGCTGTTTGCGGGCAACAACTGTGACATTGTAAATCTCTGTGTTCTTCTTTAGGAATTATCTGTCCCTGATAACATGAAAAATTGGAATCTAATGTAAACCTGCCTGTTGTTTTGAGATCAGTCCACATAAACATCTTATAATTACATGTATTGATTTAGCAGATGCTTTAACCAAATTGACTTAAATATGGGAAAGCATTTAACATTTTGCCATAAGAGCCAAGAAAGCGACTCTACAAAGATCTACAAGTATGCAAGTTTTACAAGTATATACAAGTTTTTGGTTGAATCACAGAAGTTTTTATTAAGATTACTTACCTCTGTATGAGGCAATAATACATCTAGGACAAAACGCCTAACATACATTTCAATTTGTCTGCATATCTAATATGATTTGTTTAAAAACATTAATTTTGGCATATTTTAAAAACCAGTGAGACATGATGGTAAATGTATTATTATTCTTTGACTTTTCATTTTGGGATGGTAGTTGGCAGTGATCAGACACACTTTCCTGCACTATGTGGAATATGATAAAGTACGTCTATCCCTCCCTACCTCAGCTGAACCAAACACAATAGCGATTTGGCATAGCAGATTGCCAGCACCATTATCTAGAGGGATACTTGCAGAGCCTCGTGTTCTACCGGGGGAAGGTGTCTTGCTCAAGGGCACCTCAGTCGTTTCTTGCCATCTGCAACCTTTGGTTTACAAGTCCGACTTTTTACAGTATCTTCTTGACATAATATTTACAGTACATAGTTTTACAGAATGTCAGAAGTGTTATCAGTGCAATACTGTTTTATCTTTAAGAAAAGCAAACAGCTGCAAAATGTATTTGTGTTGTCTCTCTCAGCAAGGCAGGTGCTGTACTACACACTTCACTGGTGGACAGTTAAGACCAAAGGTATTCTTCAAATGTCCTCTACACTGAGAAGAGGGAAGGTGGAAATAAGGTAGATAAGTTAAAGCTTAAAACATAAATTTTCAACAAAGAAAACATGATTGATTTAATAGTCACTGTGTCTTATAGTGGTTATATAACAGAATGTGTCATTTCGCTGCTGTCTCACCTGCATACAAAAACAGAGTCCCCAGGTGCCCTCCTTCAACTGCACAAAACTTCACTCCTGCAAAATAAGCAAATGTTAATGAATAATGAATGCAGCCATTCTAAATACAAACACTAGGAGAACATGATGAGTTGAGGCTTGACAGGTTGAATGCTCAATGCCTAGAGAACAGTGTCTGCAGGCCAACCTTGTTGAAAGAGAAGAACAGGCTGGTGCTGGTTAGAGGTGGGGTCTAACAGCTGATCATGGGGAGGAGCTCCTCAAACATTTACAGAGGAACCAATAGCAACCTTAAACCACAGAACAATGTGCTGAGGATATATTAAGATATATAACCTTAAGGGGTTATAGGGGTCAGGGGTTAGCTGCTGGTTGGACATCTTATAAGGCCTTAAGATTTCAAAGAAATCAGCCAGCAATCTTAAACTTTGACCTTTCAATCTTTTGTCTGATGAATGAACTCCTGTCTCACCTGACCCCTCGGCACACCTAACAGCAGGTGTAAAATAATTACAACAGACAAGCAGCATCATTTATGAGAATTTCATTCTTAAAAGATAATTTATTTTAAATCATCAATAAATCATTGATTTTGATTATGCAAACATAGCTATAATCAATGTAGAAAATTATCAAATACATTATTTATATATGTGTGCATGGTGGCACATTGGTTAATAATACCCATCTTGTGACCAGACCAACATCACTTTCCCTCAGTTGGGCATGTAACTTTGTATGTGTATGACTCACAAGGGCGCCAACATGTACCACTTGACATTTATTATTTATTTGTAATGGTCTTGGAGACCTTTATAAATGAGGCACCTGCTTTGTGAGTTCTCAGTGTCCCTCATCAGTTGCCCTCATTCCGTCAGGGGCATCAAAAGGAATTTCACAGGTTTATCTTTACACTCAAGGACAACGTGAAGGAAACAATGTACAACAAACAGAACAGAGGAACGAATATCTGCAGTCAGCCACAGACACTTCATTTAGCCTTCTATAAATAGACTTTAAATACTTCAAAGGGCTAATGAAACTGTTTCAATTTTAATTATTAAAACAGGAAAAACATTTGTGCCACAACAATATTGGTTTATTAATTTCAGCTCTAAAGTTCATTGGAGTGGCACTTCCCACTTTTAGGTTTTAAGAAACAAAAACATTAAAATGTACATTTTTGTTGACATTTCCAGTTCCCTGTTAGTTCCTGTTCCCTGTTAATACACAAACTTAAACTATATAAGCACTAGGGGTTAACACAGTCACACTAGACAATATGTACTGGACTCAATGGATCACACTGTGGCTTTGGGCTGATGGAAAAGTGACTCTGCAACTTGACACATCCAATAGTTCAGTGTGAAAACAATTCACCTACAGTCTCAGGTTTAACAATCTATGTTAAGAAATCTGATGTTTTCTAGTTAAAGTTTTGCAGCTACCAAAAACGTATATTTTGTAATGTTAAGAAAAGTAAACTTTCGAACCCTTTCAAAAAACACAATGAACTTAACAGGAAAACTGAGGAAGGTTTACATGTAAAATAACAATATTTTTACTCGCACAGTGACATCTGCCTGTAGGAGAAATACATAAATGGACGCTGGTCACAGGTATCACACAAGCTGTTCTTCTCAATCATTGAGAAGCAGCCAGCAAGAATTTCACAGGTTATCTTTGTCCTCAAGTGTGAAGGCAAAGTAACAATGCCTTGTCAACGATGAAGGCCTGTGTGAAGCAATAGCACCAGCTGGAAACTGACCTTGGCCCTTTAGAAGGGTCTGCTCAGAGCAGATAAAAGCATCTGTGATGGACAGAGTGAAATAACACTTGGCTTGTCCTTGAGCAAGGCACAGATCAGTTGATTCAAACAATGAGATGCCTTCCATTTTTGAGCCAACAGTTGTTATCTGATGTAAAACCATTCACAGTATCTACAATTTGGCAGGCATTTTTAAAATCCCCAGGAATACAATGGGTTAAGTGGCTTGTTCATTATACAATACTAAAACAATCTTTTGCTTATCTCAGGAACTTTCCAGTTACTTGGGACATTTGTGCAAACCAACATCTCAGTCCTTCACCGCGCTGGCACTCTTGTTCTCCTGTACTCACCTTACAGGGAAGTGATTTGGCATTAAGGTGCACAATCCCATAATTCTTACAATGTAAATTGGGGTCCCTCTGGAATTACACCCTATGCAAAATAGTCACCTCGCCTCCAGCAGTGACCCAGCCCATCTGCATCCTAACCAAACACCAACGTGCTTCAAAGAAATCCTGCCACCATAATTGGAGGACCTCTTGCATTATAAAACGGGGTGGAGAGTGAATGACCTCAGACAGGTTTTCTATTGTTTCATCAAACGGTAAGCCATCACAGAAGACTTTCACTCTGAAAGCCTGGCGATATTAACAATGTTTGTGTTAATGTACCTTGTACCTGTTTTGAAGATTCCAGACACAGAGTGATCAGCATGTGCTTTTGGTTAATATTGACTATGATGTAACAGACAAATGAGACATTAAACATATAATAATACTGTCTTATCTTTGTGTGTGATCAGAACAATAAACTATCACGTCTGAAGGGGAACTGCAAAGGTAAGATACTTTGATTACACTCAACATCACTGAATATCTACTGCTTACTATTATCTACAGAACTTTAATAGTAATAAATAAGCAAATATCAAAGCAGGTGTCATCTGCAAACAAATGAAGCCACAGCTTCTCTAAAAACTAACAACTTTTCCAAGCTATTTTGTGTATTGACTTTTAAGCAGCTAGTGCAAAAGTGATTGTTAGTGGATGTATAAAGCCAGTTCGCTACAGGTGTTTTTAACATGAACTTTGGATATGTTCCACTATGACATTTCATGATCAAACAGTAACAATACTGTTGTCTTTTTCTATCTGTTGTTTTATCATTTTAAACCTAACAAACCTTTTTCTTGTGAAATGTGCATATAGTTTTAGGGCTACTATACATTTGTCCACAGAGTACTCAGTGTGAGGACAATTATCACACATCAAATAATCAAACAGGGTGAAAGATGGGGGATGCTGCAATGGAGGAGTTTGGAGCTGCTGCTCCGTTTCTGAGGAAATCAGACAAGGAGCGTCTGGAGGCCCAAACTCGCCCCTTTGACATGAAGAAAGAATGTTTCGTTCCTGATGCTGAAGAGGAGTATCTTAAAGCATCCATTATCAGTCGAGATGGTGATAAAGTCACCTGTGAGACTTCTAAAGGGACGGTAAGTTGTAGCGGTGCTAGTGGCATTATGATCAATCAGAAAGATTAGAATTATTGCTGTTTGTCTTTCTCTGACACTAAAGAAATAAACCCAATGCACTTCAATCCTTTTCCTGCTCAATCACAATGTTTCTCTCAAGTTAAACAGTAATGATAAAGCTTGTTTTCTTTGTTTTGTTTATGGAAAACCTCTAATGAAAGTTTTGTTTATTAGGAGTTTTGCATAGGTGCTGTATTTTCCAAATTTCCAAAGTCTAACAACGTACTTGATCCGATGGATGAAATTGTTCTGTCACTCACATGTGCCCACAGACAGTAACTGTGAAG
>JAZGTK010018966.1:0-11603 GCA_036877625.1 Ambastaia sidthimunki | reverse complement strand
AATAAAACTTTAAAAGTGATTGTTGTTCTGGAGATGCACACACAGCAGTGGTTCAGCTCTATGTTGCAAACGCTGCCGGTGTGAAGGCACAATGGGTACATGAGAGCTCTGTCTACATGCTGCTTGCGCACCACTAACACGTGTGGTGTGAAACAGGCGTTAGGTAGTGCAACAGAGCAATAGCAGCTCTCCTGTATAAAAAACAGCCTGTCATGTTTGACTGTTGCGTTTTGTAATGTGGGGCTCTAGCAAATGTTGCCAAATGTACAATGTAGGCATATTAATTAATAGATGTTTACATGTTTGTTTACAATTCTTTTCCCAACTCTGTTATAGATCTTCTGACAGATCTTCTGGTATTGAATGATTTGAACTGGGATGGACAGTAATTATGTTCTGTGATTTTATATGGAACTAGCATTGTTAAAAAGTGATAAATTAATAATAGTAGTGAGTAAACAATTGTCTTAAAATTGTGTGTGTGTGTGTGTGCGGGGGGTCATTATACTGTCTTTGACTTTGAAAACCCCTGCTCTATGGTATAGTGTGCTGGGGTATCAAGATGAAGGCGGCTGATGCCAACAGACTCAGCAAGCTCATCAGAAAAGTGGATTCTGTCCTGGGAGTGGAACTGGTGTCCTTGGTGGTGGTGTCAGAAAGGAGGATGCTGAGGAAACTACTCAGTATAATGGAAGATGTCTCCCATCTGCATGCCACGCTGTAGGCACATCAGAGCACCTTCAGCCCTAGACTAAGACCACCAGCGTTTACCACAGAATGCCATAGGAGGTCTTTTACACCAGTGTCCATCAATCTGTAGCAGTAAAGTTGTAATATCGGACACTGAGAATAATATTACAATTGTGTGCAATGCCATAACCTCTCCCAACATCACTTGCAATATTAACTGAAAAACTCAATATCCACTCAATGTGCAATTTTGGTTTTTTACTATACTAATGTTACTATTTATTACTTTTCAATATTACAGAAATGTTATCTGTGAATAATAACAATAATGTATACTGTATCTGTGAATAATAATGGGCAATACCACTTTTCTGCTATTCTGCAATTTTTTGCAATACAAGTGCAATATTGTGTACAATGTCAAAAAATGAACAAAATTACTCAAAAAAAAGATTTGTTTATTTTGCTGAACAAGACTCAAAGGTCAGAGTCTGTAAAATGATCTGAACTTTCCATCACTACTGAAATGGAAGATGTTTTGATGACTGCAGTTAAATAACACAGGCTTTGTGTTTCATTTCCGAGAAAACTAGCAGCAGTTAACCCATAGGACAGAACAATCACAAATGAGATCACTTTATTTTTCCGAAACAACAGTGGGAATTAAAATAGAACATTTTTGCTTAATCTCCTGTTTATGTGTAAAATGTTTCTCCTTTTTAGAAGAGATCTCAACAATGTCTCAAACTGTAGGTTTGCCAAAGTCTGCAACCAAAATCTGTGTATCCTAATACATTTAAGATTATATGAACTGACAAATCAATGAAATGTAAGTAAAATCTCTATTACCATTTTTGCTCTTGGAGGATCACAAATAAAGGATGAATGTTGGGCAGCATGGGTGGAAGAGGCGGGGCCAATATAGAGATGCAGACATAGAGATTTAAACAAACATCACAAAAGCTGTGAATAGGGAAAAAACACACACACTTTTTCTTACTTTTCCAAACAGTGCAGTCAAGATTTAACACTCACATCTCTCCGGGGGTTCATGAGGTGGAGGCTGGTGTCGAAGGTCACATATGTAGACTGACCCTGTTCTCTGACAGCTTTGAAAAGACTTTGTGCCTCAAGGAGAATCTTCATGTCAAACCATCTTTAGAGAACCATCTTTAGTGTGCATGTTTGTGAGAGTTTCTCACAGCATACACAGAGCACTCAGAGGCTTAGTTTAATTGTATGTATTTCATAAACAAATTAATTGACCTCATAAACAGTGTCATTTCATATTGTATGTAATTTGTAAATGTGAATGTCTTCGTTGTTTTGTCACTATTACACTACCAATGTTTCTTAATAGATGCAATTATTACATTCTTGCTTAGATATTATTTTAAAATGATGCATAAACTGAAAGAATGTTATTCCCTGATACAGTGAAATACGACTTTTATATCAATCATATCCTGTTAACATCAATGCTTCCAGATGGAGGTTTACTGTGTGGGATAAATTCTCCATTTAAAGTATTGCGTTCATGGATCAAAAAAAATATGCGCAAATAAAAAAAATGATATGCATGAAAATTTTAAAACACATTTTAAATTAGATTGAGACATGAATGCAAGGTTTTCTAAATTGCACGTCATTGACATTTTTTTATTTATTTTTTGACATTTTTCTGTGTTCTATGTTCCTATGTTCTGTGCTTGTTTTTTCATATCATTTCATGTATATCAGAGCAGGCTTTAGTGCTATTATTGTTCCACTAGTTCAAGATTCTGGATCTAATTTTGAAAATTTTTACATCCACAAGTTTTACATTTACATTCACTGTTTAGTTATTTTTAAAGTACCCTGAAAGGTTTTTGATAATTAGACATAATAATATGGTGCTTTGGAATGCTGTTTTCTTACTAAGTTACTCTCACCTTTTATACACAAAATGCTGCTTGTGAAGTCCATGACTGGCTGGGCAGTTAAGCAGTCTTCAGAACATTTAAATCTAAAATAACCATCAAAATTATCATCAGTATAATTCCAATTGGGATGTGTGATTTAAAAGTACTCAGAGCATTGTTCATGTACACTGAAAAGCACAGAATCTCTAAATTGTTTGTCTGGTAAAAAATTACAAACAAAAAACTTTTTGTCACTCACTCGACTTTGTGTCAATGACGTGACACTAGGGGTCTGTCCTTCAGAGCCTATCATCTCTGATCGAAATACAAAAGGGCCAATCAAAATCTGGCAAATGAAATTTCCATGCCATTCTCTACCCTGTACATATATAATAACATGTACAGGTATAAAAGGATCTCAGCCATAAACTGGTAAGCTTATTTACAAACTCCACAATTGATCAGTATTTTAGCTCTTAATAACTCATCTACTTTGTTTAATCCGTATGCAAAAGACTAACTAGATTTCTTTAAACAGGATTCTTAAATGTCATTCACACGCAGTTTCTCTGTTACTTCTCTGTCTCTATCTGTCTCTAGCGATCTCACCTGCGCCTCCAATGGGCTGAGTCAGCGTCACAGCTCAACTCACTCAATTGGACCATTTACACCTACAGTGCTGATTTCAACCATAATTGGATGCATTTTACCGCAGTAATTTGTATAATGATGATTACCAAATAAATATATTTTTCTAATTACATATTGTTTCCTGTCTTTTATATTCACTACATATATAAATATAGTACAAATGATCATTTTTTTTCTTTTGACTGCAAATTAATTTAAGTCTGGGTTACAGTTTGCTTATGGGTGCGCGGTGGGAATCTTCTCTGGGAAGTTAAGGAAAGTCCACCACCGGCGGCAACTTTGGATAAGAACCTGCTCCACTCTTTGAGGGGATTGGGAGGCATCCTAGTCTACACACTGGAAGGTTATATTCACTACGAGGTACACCAAGGCTTGCCTGTGTTCACTCTGCATACCTTGTGACACAGTTCAGCAGTTGTTGAGGTTAGTATAGGACCCCCGTATGTCACGTCATCGACACAACTTCGAGTGAGTGACAGAAAAGTCACACCGAAGTAGTAGCTTTTCCATGCTCCAGCACGGTTAGCGATCACACTACATGTCAACCACACCCGAGCCTAATCAAACCGGTTAAACAAACTGCACCTGGGCATGGTTCAGAGTGCTAAGTAAGTACTCCTTTAGACTTATCCTCTTTCTCTTAACCTTTACTATTTTCAGCTAATTCTTATTCTCAACCTTTATCTGATGCTCTGTGTTTTTATTTGTGTTGGAGTGTGGTGTGTACATGTGGGGCTTTTTTGAGTGTGTGTGTTGCGTAATGTTGCTGAGTGAACATGTTTCTGTCCATCAGTTTTCTCATGGGACACATCCAAAATGTCACTTGCTTCCTTTACTGTTCCCTTCGGTGTTGTTTCTGTATTCTTCAGTGCCTGACATTTACACTACATACAAGAGCCATTACGTCATAACTCACGGGACACAAACACAGAAAGGAAGAGATGTCAAGACCGAAGTGAGGGAATCAAGTAAAAGAAAATGAGAAACAGTAGATATCAGAGAACAAAAACCTTGCAGAAAAAAAGGCAACAAGGAGAGGCAACACACAAGACAAGCACAACATAAGTAAAGCCTGGTATACATGATTCTAACCACAATCCCAGCTAACAATTTTAGGTTGGAACATTTCCCCTAACATTTCCATTAAATAACAAAAACATTTTTTTTTAATGTTCAAGGAAGACAACCAGATTTTTAAATGTTGTATTAACATTGTTGCTTGATTATATTGATTAACTGGAATTATAAGAGTATACGTTATTCAAACATTTTTAAATTCTGTACACTAAAGATTTACAACAACATTAAATACTATTGTTCTACTAACCTTACAGCAAGAACATTTTTTATAACTTTGAAAGAGCTTTTAAAGAAAGCCAACATTCTGAGAATGTTCTGTTAGCCATGATTTTGGTGTTTGAAACGAATTTGGGGAATCATAAAAATTTTCTTCATGAGCAGAACTGATGTGTGTCTGTGTGCATAAGGAAGAGATGTTCAGATGAAAATGTCTGTACCAACTAATCTTAAATGCAAACAAAACAATTTTAATACTCCTTTTTACGTTATAAGCATACTATCAAAATTAGATCAAGTTGCATATGAAAAATGAATCTTCAAAAACTCCCTCCATCTGGCCACTTCATCTGTAATTTTCTTTTTCTTTGCAAAACATTGCCAACATTAATGTGAGGTCTTGCTTTGGTTAGTGTGATATCATTTAAATTTAAGATGTCATTAAGGATTTTAGAACATGACATGACTGATTGCCCAGTCAATGCTTTCAACAGTGACCAAAGTCTTGGTGAGATGCATATCAAACAAACCATTGATGTCACACTGTTTGTCTAGCCTCTATGTAGTATCTCAAAAGGCTCATATCGTGCAATCTAATTAAAGAAAGATGTAAGTGAGGGCCAGAGAAGGAGGTATAGAAAAACATCTCTCACCCCCAGGGACTCCTTCCTTTTCTCTCCCTCTTTCTTTTCGAGTCATCTATCTGACTGAGATAAAAGAGCCCACTACAAACATCAAAACAAAAGTAGCATAATTTATGCAGCTTTATCCTAATGAAAATAAATAAAATAATTAAATAGTACCTCTCTGAATAATTAAGCAAACATACAGTAGAGTTGGAAGAGTTTTAAAAATTGTAAAAAAAAACCGGTGCTCTCTGCATATACTTTGGTATCCTTGGCGTTACATATATGGCCTTAAAGAACAGTCAGAGTAATTAAATGAAAAGTGTTTTATTGATCAGTGTGATCATCACACACATGAACATGTTTATCTATCTAAATGGGGACATTCCATAGATTTCTATTGTTTTTTTACACAGCTAGTTACACTGTACACCCTACATTCTAACTCTAAACCCGACATAAAATCTTTTGACTTGCAGTGCATTCAAGGTATACATTACACACACAGACACACACTATACTTTCATAATTTATGGGGACATTCCATAGATATAATAGCATTTATACTGTACTGTATATTCTGTACTCTAACCCTAGCCTTAAACCTAACCTATGCATTTAGACTTTCAAAGAGGATAATTCTGTATGATTGATATGCTTGTTTCCTTATAGGGAGAAATGTAAAAAAAATCCCCACCAGGTCACAATGCACTGGGATTATTGTACTTGTTGGGACATTTGGTCCCCATAACGAAGTGAATACCAGCATACACATAAACACACACACACACACTTACCTCAAACCCATAAGGTCTCATGATCTATATGGTTACTGTGTCTTGTGGGTACTGTGTCTAAGAAGAAGGTCAATGCCTCATGCTGTTCTTATTTTACAGTTTAAAGCTAACACAGTTAAGCTCCAGAGGCTTTTATGCATTTGTATAAGAAACAACCACAGAAGGAGAGAAAGATATGAAATATCATGAGATGGATATGACACAGCTAAAACTATGTCTGAAGTAAAGGAACTAAACATTTATTTACAAAGTAGAAGTCCTGGAGCTGCAACATCAGGAAAGACAGCTGTCTTTTACTAAAATTTCTGTTTCTTAGTAAAACTAACAGTTTTAGTGACAAGACTAAAGAGCATTGCTAGGAACAGCTAAAGCTCATAGTACTGTTGCTATTATTAGCCTGTTCACTGCATTATATATATGGCTATATGAATAGGTTTGTGATGTAAGCTGAGAAAGTAATGCTATTAATAGACATCAGACTTTCAAAACATTATTTTGGTTAAGCTCAGTGACATAAATTTTAATTAATTAATTGTTTGTACAATTGTACAATGGATGCTTATTAACAGCTAGTACCAATGGCAGTAAAGAGCACAATGGTATAAAATATGCTCAATTTGTCAACTTTAGGGGGATGTTATAGAGAAGCTAGCTTTTGTAAGTTAAGGGGATTTAACAAAAGACTAACAGAATAAAATTATTGTCTCTCTATTGCCATCTCTGAAACATAAAATTGCAGGTTTTCTTACATGAATCATAAAATTAGCTGGCTCAATAATAATAATCATTATCAAAATTATAATATTAATTATTATTATTATTAGATTAAGTAACAATATTCTTCAGTATTTCATTGCCATTAACAATAACAATAAAAATATAGAAACCAAAACTGCAATGATGGAGAAAAAACATTGGGAGAAACCAGGCTCAACTGTTAAAGCTACAATTCATAATTTTCTTCAATATAAGAAGAACTAATACACAGAAGAACAGGGAACTAATAATACTGATTTATAATTATATATTGATTTAAAAACTGTCAGGTCTGATTTGGTGAGAATATGTCAAACACTGAGGAAAGTTACAAACACAGATGATGACAGAAGGGTCTGTGCATGCCATTGCTTACCATTACAAGCCGGAGTATGGTTAGTAGACTATTCTGAACGCTGATCTGTGACAGTACTTTGCTTAATAACTTAAACTAAATGCTGTGCTCTACCAGGTACACTCCAATGCAGGCCGAAACATGTGCTGCAATACCAGCTCGCATAGTACACAGTTCTTAGGAATTTTTGTCTGTCTTTGGTTACGATAACTGTGTGAATTCTTTGTGACGATAAGCATTACTCATCATGATCACACCTGTGTTTTGAATCCTTCCCCTTGGACAGAAAGCTGTTTGAAGAAATACCTACCCCACCAGCTCCACCTTAACACGTTTCTGTTTCTATTAAAAGTGATCATACTCCACCCAGTCAGTAAAGTTATCTAAACAGACTATAAACAAAGGAATCTTAAAGCAACAAGCATAGGACTTTAATTGACCTTGGAAATGCCCCTCTCCCTCTTTTGCTTTACATATGTACCATCTAGCTTGAATATACTGTATCATGAATAATGCATTTAATCAGTGCATTGTCCCTGCATGGCACTGCTCAGGGTTAGATTTCAGAATGCTACTTTGAAGGTTATGATTCTTGATGAAGGGTTCAGCCAAAAAGAGAGTATGGCAAAAGTGTCTCAGCAAGCATCAAAAGCTGTTGATCATGCATCATAAAGATGCTCTGCCTTTAATCACCATAGTAACATCTTGGAACAGTGCTTTTAGGTGAAAAGCTAAACTGTAAACCAAAATGTAAACCAAAATTATTCCCATTAAATCAACTTATGAACCATTTAAAATTGAATTTAAATATATTATATATTAAATATATAATTAATAACTTCATTATGCTGCTCCACCAGCTATACCAGCACCAAACTAGCACTCGCCAGCATAAATTAGCTTGAACAAAAAAGAAAATATTTATGCTGCTCTACTCATCATATGTTATTATGGACCCTGTTGGTCTATAATGGCATTACAGTGTAATGCTAGGTGGAGTTTTGTTCACGATTGAGGAAGCTGTAACCTGTATGATATTCTCTTATGGCACTCTTATGTGCATCTGTGTTGTGCATTCAGTTGTCTGCGATTTGCATGCTGTTGTAAATGTGTTTGCAGGAGAGGTTGTTTATCAATCTGATGACAACTTGCTCATCACTTGCTCATCACTGACTGCTCTGAACAGTTTCTGGTAATTACCCAGATTCTTGCGCTCTCTAAATTGTTTACTGAACAGGCCTCTCATTTACAAGTAACACAGGGGATTATGGGTATTCATTATGTGTGTGTGTGTTATGGGATATAATTGGCTGAGTTAGATCATACCGTAATGAACGTGTAAATAATTAATGTGACCGAGTTAATGGTCTTGTGGGCAGGGATAAATTATATAACTTAAATAAATTATATATAGCCTAAACACACACATAGTTAATGCTCATTGTTGCTCACTGTCATAACACACAAGAGAAATGAATCAAATGAAGATAATCTTTGCAACATGGTCATACATAAATTAATATATAAAGGTGAAATTTCTGTAGTTCTAGTATGACTGAAATTGCAAAAAATAATAAGAATTAACACTCTGCCAAAAGTATTTTAATATTACAAACTTCAAAGAGCATGTTAGAATTTACTCTGAAAAGTCTTAATCATCTCCATTACAAATCATATAGCTCCATCATTTTGGTAACTTGTAAGACAACATGTCACTAGTCATGGTGAACACCAGCAGGATTTCTGTTTTTGTTTTGGTTAACTGTTTGTTTGCTCCTATGCTTTATATTTTGCATAGCATCTAACAGCGCAGGAGAGATGTTGATATCTCAGGTGATGACAGTTGCCACACTCCACTGCTAAAATGGGGCATTTTAATGAAGCCTATTTCACATCTACCACAGAGCCATTTATCACACATCAGTGGGGAATAACTCTGCAAAGTCTGTCTCTCTCTCTCTCCCTCTCTCTCTCTCTCTCTCTCTCTCTCTCTCTTTGTGTGTGTGTGTGTGTGTGTGTTTCTCCTCAACTTTCTGTCTTTGTTTCTTGTAGGCACAAATTGAAATTGGAATTCAGAAAGAGTTTTGCGTTTTATCACTATGACAATAAGCATATTGAATATAGGCCTTATTCAGTTTTGGTCCAAGTAAGGATAACTTTGCCTTGCTGATTTTTTACTCTGGTTTCATATACCAGTGTTTTTAAGTGCTTCAGAAAAGAGAAAAGAGAGAGAGGGAGAGAGAAAGAGGGAGGCACAGATGGGCTGCTCCTCGTTGTGTTCAGAAAAGGCATTCACCGTTTTGTCGTCTTTAATTAAACCTCATTTAGCATATGACTAATGAGGAATGTTTTTAATCAGTGAAGCTGCGAAAATGACAAAGGAAATTGAATTGAATTTGCTCAATAGATAATTTAAGCTCTCCTGCAGTCTAATTGCTCAAGTGAGTTCTGTAGTTTCAATGCAAGTACAGACATAAAGGACTATGAATATCAAATGTGTCCTAAGGATATGGGGGTATGTGTGCAAAAAGAGACTCTTTTAGATACTCTATAGTGGGTGCAAGTCTTGGAACATTGTTAAAAACACTATTTAGCATTTTACTGAAAATAAAAAAAAATAGTTTTATCAGCATTTGATTAAAATTGAATACATTAATAGGCAGATGTTTCACAATTTCATAGTATTTGGTCTCCCTTTGGTCTCCTGACCTGACTCCTGAAATGTCACAGGTTATTTATGTAACCTGGCTCCCTGAGACAGGGAATGAGACGCTGTATCATGGCAGTCTGAACACGTAAAATCACACCTATTTAACGGCAGATCAAGGTCATGTGACATGGTGTAGTTCATCACAAAGCCTTTAAAAGGCGCTTGCAAAATACGTCATCTAGGGTCAAGTCTAAAGAAAGGCTATGCAGGCAAGACTGAAGTGTGGCAATGCAACACAGCATCTCATTCCCTGTCTTAGGGAACCAGGATACACACGCAAGACATTTTCTCTCGAGAGAACTGAACACTGCATCATGGCTTGACGTTATTCTTATTTTCAATTCACATTTATTTGCATAGCGCTTTTTAAAATACATATTGCTTTAAAGCTGATTTTACATAAATGCAACAGAGTGTACATTGCCAGAAAACTATTATTTGTAATGATTTAAGAATTGCATATGCATACGAGTTGTTGTCTGTGTTCTGATTCACATAGAAAGGATGTGAATCCCCCCAGTGCCTAACCCTAACCATCTTTAGCAGGTGGTTTTTAGGATGACACCAGTTTTCTTTAGTTAAAACTGAAATTATTTTATATAGGCCCAAAGGAATTACATTAGCCGCTAACAGCCTCTAAATCTGGAGAACTGTGAGATGCTGGCATAACCAAAAGCTGCTCACAGTGGCTTTGACACACAATCTGTTTGAGCGTCAACATCTTGAATCTGTATCTCCTCAAAGACCAATTAAAAAAGTGACACAGATCTAAAATTGAACGCAGCCCCTGTCCTTTCTGGGAACTATAAAATAATGTGTGTAAAAGCCCAGATCTCTCATGTGAGAAGTGTAAATACTTTGTACATTTACATGAAAACCTTTTAGTTGTTTGAATTTTGTCTGTTGTTAATATTTTTGGCCAATCTCTCCCTTTCATCAAGAGAGTCTCAAGCTACTAACACATTAGTCTGCAGAACACAGTTGAAGCAAGGTCAGCAAATTGAATTTTGTACCATTTCTCTACTGTATTCAACAGCCATGGGAATAAACTGGGCAAAAGTTTCCACGCTGCCAGAAAATCAAAGAGGGGTATTATCCTCCATACCTATCCAGTATCCTGAATCATAGAACCGGCGGGACATTGTTGGACAGAAAAGAGAGAGGATGGGACAGATGAACTGCCGGGTGCTTCTGCCTCCCAAGGGGGATCTGACATGAGGTGTTGACATGCACAGAAACCCCCCTCATGTATGGTGCTGCTGGCATAAGATGTTCCTCTTTTTTGCAGCCTGGAAAGCATGGTCCTCAGATCGAAGTTCCTCTAGGGCTGCGAGGCCTGCTTATGCTGCCCAGCTACTCTAGGTCTCTGCAGGAGAACTCAAGCGTCACGCTGGTCTTCTGCTGCTGCATACAAGCAAAAGAAGATCTAAAAGAAGAAAAGATGGATGAACCACCTGATGCCATGGCTGCCTGGCCTTGGTGGGGAAGGAGCTCCTTGAACACCTCCATTTGCTTTTTAGCCTCATGATGTCAACAGTGTCGTCACACAGACCTTAATGCTTTGTGGTGCCTAACACTGTCACATGACCTTGACCTGCCTATAAGGAGACATGATTTTACACATTCAGACTTGGGCACACCTGAAGAGCATTCCCCATAGTGTTAGGCCTTGACAGTGTTGGTTTCCTTTGAAAGGGAACTTATCAGGTTTATGTCCAGGTTTAACACAGTATCTATCTCTATTCATAATCTACATTTATGTGCAACCTGACCAAGTTCTTCCCTTAGCTGGTCACATAAATTGACATAATTGACATAAAT
>JAZGTK010018965.1:0-11604 GCA_036877625.1 Ambastaia sidthimunki | reverse complement strand
ACACACACACAAAATCAATCCTACAAGAGTTCGACTGAATGGAATAGGTTAATAAATATAAAGACTAGCCAGTATTGGGAACAGATTGGCCGTGTGTGTGTGTGTGTTTGTGTGAGGGGTTTTATGTTTATAGATAGAAAATATTATTAGCCTGGTATGAAAAAAACAATGGAAGTCTATGAAATTACTCACTGACAATATAACAGTCATCACTAATATAATGAAACGATACCAGTGCTACTGTATAAAAATAAAACATGAGTTACATATTGAAGTATAAGCCTTAGTAAGCTTAAATAGTTAATAATGCATGTGCATAAAATAGAGAATATGTGTGTTTGTGTCTGTGTTTCTGTGTGTGTGTTTGTGTTTCTGTGTGTTTGTGTTTCTGTGTGTGTATGCGTGTTTGTGTTTCTGTATGTGTTTGTGTTTCTGTGTGTGTTTGTGTTTCTGTGTGTGTATGTGTGTTTGTGTTTCTGTATGTGTTTGTGTTTCTATGTGTGTTTGTGTGTATGTGTGTTTGTTTCTGTGTGTGTGTGTGTATGTGTGTTTGTTTCTATGTGTGTTTGTGTTTCTGTGTGTGTGTGTGTATGTGTTTCTGTGTGTGTGTGTATGTGTGTTTGTGTTTCTGTATGTGTTTATGTTTCTGTGTGTGTGTGTATGTGTGTTTGTGTTTCTGTGTGTGTCTGTGTTTCTGTGTGTTTGTTTCTGTGTGTATGTGTTTCTGTGTGTGTGTGTGTGTTTGTGTGTGTTTGTGTGGGTGGTCTGTTCACAGTCCTGATGGAAAGTAGGATTGTCATGTTTTCTAATTTTGGTCTTTTGGGAGAAAGAGTGTCAGATACAGATACTGAGCAGCAATTACACACACACACACACACACCTGTGACCTGTGTGTGTTTGCTAACCACAGGTGTAAACATGTTTATATTCCAGCATTATAGAAAATAAAAAACTGCAAAAACACAAAAATACATGATATATATAATAAAAGACCCATAAGTAAATAAATGTAGACTACTTATAATGATGCATGTGAACATTCAGTAATAACTGTATATATAAAAACATTTTGTCATTAAAAAACAATAAAAGCACTTTGTTGGAGATTATTAACAATCAGTATAATATTATATATTTTATAAATCATTTTCAAATGACTCATCCTTGAAAAACGTTTTCATCTATTTATCATTATAATCTTTTAAATTTGTTCTTGCTTATTTATTACATTTAAATGTTTTTATTCACTATTCTTAGTAATAATTTCAACAACTCAAACGCAAAACAGGCACATAATAACACATATGCATGTATATGTGCTACTGTCATCTCTCGACAAATAAAACAACACAAGCGTTACACAGAGTTGCACAATAACCCTCACCTGCTAAATTCAGTTATAATAATTCCTTTCGACAGCCTGCGGTTCTGTTAGTCCCAATGTCTCATGCTGGATCAGAGTCACGCCGGCGGTGATGCTGATGCTGCGGATGATGTTGCTCTACAGAGACGCAGCATCACTTCAGCAAACAAAGAAGACACGCGGCCAATAAACGCAGTTTCTCTTAGACAACAGAGAGAAAAACGCGTTAAATATTAATGTGCGATGCAGAAACTGCAAACAAAAGCCGCTTTCCACTGCCCAGACTTTCCTGCTTAAAATGGAGGCGATCTGAATGCCGGGAAGGACGAGATGTTGGAAAGCGAAGCGGCTTCGGCGTGATTCACCGGCTGTGCGCAGGTGTGTGTGAGAGAGAGAGAGAGAGAGAGAGAAAGAGAGAGAGAGAAAGCGTGGAGAATTGGGTAATTAGAGGAGATGGAGAAGGAGAGAGAGGGGTGGAGAAAAAGAGAGAGAAATGGAGAAGGAGAGAGAGGGGTGGGGGGGTGGATATGAGGTCAGCAGTGGTTCATAAAAACATGAAACATGAAAATGAACACATGAACATTAAACATGAAAATTAAACATGAAAATTAACACATGAACATTAAACATGAAAATTAAAAAACATGAGCCACCGTCACACTTTCAGCTTCACTTTACAATTTTATTTTGTATATTTTACTGATATATTATGGCAAGTCTCAATAAACATACATATAATCTCTAAAGAAAACGATCTTTCCATCTGAAAAGCATTTCATTCTGTATCAGAATGTTTGTATATTTGGTAACTTATTGGATATGTTTCCAATGGTTCCTGTGTTCATTTTGTGTTTATTTTGATGTAATTTTTAAGATTTAATCTCATGGAAGAATTAAAGTATAAAATGTCAAATAAAATCAATCGTTTAGGCCATACTAGTGCGAGACTGCACCAGCCAATAGGAAACAGATACGGAATTAGTTATGAAACAGATTTAGTGACTGGGAACCTGCATTAGAAGACAGGAGCGCGTTGCGCCCTCTTTTGGTAGCAGTTGGGCGGTATTACTTGTGGATGTATGATAAAGGCATTTTTGCTGATGGCTCAGTTTTGTTCAGAAACCCTTCGGCCCTGTTAGCAGCATTATATTCTGTGGGCTAAAAATAAACATTTCTTTAACAAAAACCTCTTATCTGTTTTATGCAAATGATCTGCCCATGGAATCACATAGTTCCTCACATGAACACGTCTTTCTGCACATGTGAAGTGAAGTTCATGTGTCTTTTCTAGCGTGTATTTGAAGCGTGATCTTTTTTTAAAAATCTTGCACAAGAATAATGATGGTAATTCTTAGCAGAATGGCAAGAAAATAAAACGTTACCAAATTTGGTTTTAGAGAACATTGGCCAACAAACTGAGAACGTCGGAATGCCAGCTGGATTAACTTTATTGCATGTTTAATTCTGCACCCAATAAACATCTTAGCAATATGAATATTTATGTTAGCATGCGTTAACTTTTGGCAATCCAATATAAAAGTGAGTAAAAGAGATTTACAAACAAACATGCAAATGCAATTCTGAACATCCTGTATATAAAAAATGTCCCAGAGGCTCCTAAACCAATCAAGTTTCAGACTCAGTTTGCTTTTCATTTGAGCATAATATGCTCTGATTTCAACATTGTGAGTTGCTGTGTATTTCTGTTTTAGAGTGTCTGAGTACTTGAGTTTTTAATGGGTGGTTTTGTAACTTCATCAGACAGGATGTTTGGTTTCTTTGCTCTGTTAATGGATCATTTACAGGTTGATGGAGCTGTGGGCTTGTTTGATGAAGTCATCTCACAGAAAGTTAATGAGATGCTGTTTTCTTCTCCTGTTAGGCCACCTGGACGCATCTGAGATGAAACGGTCTGCAGTGGACATCTGTAATGAGAAGAAACAGATGGTCTTACAAAGGTTTGTTCATGCAACATATTATACGTCTCTGTGTAAACTCAGTTTATTCATGGTCTGTGGTCTGCAGACAGTGTGTTTGTGTTGTATTAAAACCTCGAGCTGTTCAATCTCACAGTGACTCTCTGAATGAAGTTTCGAACATGAGTTGCAAAAGTCATGTTGGAAAATATTGTATTTACTGCTGGGTCAAATTTTCTTTGTGCCATATGTTTTATTGGCGTGTTCGCGAGAAAACACAGAGTAACGCGACATCCGTAGCTGCCGTCAATTTGTTGAAAATGTGACAATTACAGAAGCTGATTTCAGTGATTTTTGTTTCGTATATTTGTAACAGGTTACTTTAAAAAACAAAGTGACGGAAATTTAAAAAATATAAATCTTTATAAGAAAAAGTTCATTTGCATGTTTTACCTCACCAGGCAGATTTTGAGAACGAAGGACATAAACTGCTTTTCTAACATCGTAAGTATTATTCCATGCAGACATCAACCTTTGTGTTTTTGTAGTAGCCAGTGGCATTTTATTACACCTATAAATATATATCATGGTATGGAATTGGCTTGCCATCCTATCCTTGGATTGTTTCATTTATAATCAACTCCGTATCTCTGCCGGATGCTGTATTGATTGTCTGTAATGTAATATGACTCTATAAGGGTCCGTCACTAAATCACAGAGGAATATATGAGAATGTGTCTCAGATATTTACAATGATTCTTGCTTGAAGAAAAGCTCGCAGTGAGGAGAAATGATTTATAAGAAGCATTTGTGTTTATCACTGTCATAAACTGTTGTGCTTCTCACCCATCACAAATATCACATTAAAATCACATTAAAGTCTCATCAGATTCTGCAGTGGGATTACAAATACTGCAATGAGCCCATAAATTGTTATAAATTGGTTTTAATTGTCATTAATGACATAATATGGCACTTACTTGCAGTGTAGTACATACTACATGCGGTATACTTTAGTATGCAGTATGCGACAACAAACATTTAAACTTTAGTGTGCTACATTGTTGCTACATAACATCAAAATATTGCATGTTTAAATATTAATGTTTAACAATCCAATAAAAATACTGTTAGTTTGCAGCTTGAATCTGATTATGTACAAAAATGTCTTTTGACTTCTGGAAGTCTGATTAAACAGTCAAAACAAGTTAAAAACAAGTTAAAAATCAGAATTGTTTCTCCGGTTGATTTGTAACAATGGAAGTACAAATGAACAAAAGTCAGTTTACTGATCAGTGTTTGACAAAATCTCCGATTCACAATAGCAAGTATATAGTATTGATTAATAATATGAGCAGTTGGGTCCGATTTCTGGAGAAATGTCCGCATGTAAACAGAAGATCCGGCTATTATATCACATGTCTGGATACTGTAGATGGTGCAGCTTTTAACTTCTCCTAACAGCAGATGTTTAGAATTTAAACTTGTCATCCACATAAAAAATCTAGGTCACTTTAAGTATATCAAACAGAGATGGCGGTAAAGAAGCAATTTCAGCATTAAATCCCAAAACTCTTAGTATGAACAGTATTCATCACTAAAAATAGTATGTTTAGTATGGTGGCATTACCATTCCAAACATACCCAAAGAGTTCTGATTCCACAGGCCTGTGGCACTATGTGCAGTATGTGCACGCTGGAGGCAGCTGTCCCCTGGCAGACACAAGCTTTGCTTTCTCTCTCAAGAGACACTCAGTGTGCACACGTTTGTCCTAATGGAGGACAAATCTGTCACCACAAGGCCGGTGTGTGTGCGTGGGCCGTCCACTGCTGTCACTCCGGCAGTGATGGAATGAATGAAGAGTCTTTCAGAGACGCTCTGAGCCGGAGATATTTTATTTCTTTGTGAATAATTGATTTAAAAAGTGTATTTAGCTGAAAGTGATTAAAATGCCATCAGTGATGATTCAATATTTCATTTGTGTTGTATAATCATGTATTGTATAATTTTATGTTTTTTGCTAAACTTTTGTTGTTCTTTATGGAAGTTATACAACTTAAGGGCTCCCCTTCGCTCTTGCTTTTGTTTTTAAAAAATGTATTTTAAATGACTCACATTGTACAAATTTATACAAAATCGCCGACTTAGTAGTTATTTTTCTGCGAGATCAGTTTGACAAACGGACACTAATAGTGTTGTTTAAATGTAGTTTTTCTGAACATTAACTGTACACATTGCATTACTATTAGAGATTCAATAATATAATTCAATAATAAGATTAATATTCTCTACACCATATCATGAATTTTGAAAACATGCCTCTTTTTTGCTTTAAATTCATCAGTTTACAGATAATGTCTTAAAACAGATGTTCTGCAAACGTTTATCAGTGCTGTAGCTGTGTCTCAGTGCTTTTCTCATCTCTGTATTCATTATGTACCGGTGAGTTGAGTTTGTCTGAATGGGTCTTGAGCTCAGTGTTTCTAGGCAAACCCTGACTGCCAGTCGGAGGGTTGTCATAGCAACAGCGTGAGCCAACTGGGCTTTGGAAGCCAGGAGGTGACCCTGAACAGTCCGGCTGAACCAACAATCTTATTCTGTAACCAACACTTACAATATTTATTAATAATACAATATGTATTAATAATACCACACATCTGTGCATTGCCATCAGACTGTTACGCTCAATGTCTAAACAAACAGAAAAACAATGCTTAAAAAAAGTCCATGTCCCAGACTGGACTAAAATAAAAGTTTCTCTTTTATTCTCTTTTAAAGGTTTGTCTTCCTCGACCAAATGATCTGAGCTGTTTATGGGTTTAAACACCGTCTGCATGTCACCAGTGGAGCTCACTGGTATCTATTTATCATGACAACTTTCAGAAAAAAATACAAGACCAAAATTATTATATTAAAATGAACTACTTAAGAATTAAATCTATTTAACCAAATCTATTTTACAATACTGACTAAACATCTGAAACCATTTAGCAACCTTATTTTTATAATGCTTTGAAAAAACACACCATTTTAATAAAGATCTTTATTCTTTTTAAATAGGCCAACAAACCGTAAAAATACATTTAGATCAATTAAATGACAAACCGTCTTGTGTGCATTTCAGCCTCTTGAGTATGTTTGTTTACTGTCCTCACAACAATATTGCAAAGATGGATGATAGCAGGTGTAAAGAAAAACATTATATTTTTGGTGGGTTTTCTGTCCCAACTGGTTTATCCTGAGAGTCAGTCAGTATGAGCTCCAATTCAAAGCGAGATGGACGACAGCACTCAATGGCCTCCAGGCAACGTAAAAGGAACATTTTGATTGTGACATCACAATGCTGCACGTGCGATCATTTAACCGAGCGTTAATGCGAAAGAAACAATGGAAAAGTCATTTAACAGTCACCCCACATCCCAGATGAGAAACACATACATCTATGAATAACAAACACACAGAAGATTAAATAAGATTCAATTAGGATGAAATAAACAACAGCATTAAAAAAACACACATTACCAACCAACAATCTGATTAAATCTAAATCTTGAAACTAATAAAACCAAATTTTAAAGTGACGCTATTGTGACAAATTCATTTCAATATTTTTCAATGCAAAAAGTTTTAATCAATATACCATCCTTGCATTTGTGTTCAGGGCTTTTTCCAAATAAAATTTCTAAACACGCAAATGGGCAAAAAAAAAAAAGAGAACTTAAACCTCAAACGCCAGTAGCTCTTTCTTGCTGAATGACGAAAGCAAAAAAAAAACGCAAACAGATCAGTGACACTTTAACATTCTTCAGAAAAAAATCTCTTAAATTATCGAATCCCTCGAACCTTAAATCAAGACACTCGTTCATTTCAGAGAAACTTCCACAGGCCTGTCTGAGGGCATGAGGCAAAACAAAGAGGACGAGGTTGGAGAAAAGCTGAGAGCTAGCACAACTGTGACAATGAGGAAATCAAACTAATGCTTTATTTAAAAAAAATAAAATCCAAATTTCTGTCCTTCAAAGAAATAAAGGGGCCATCTGTCATCGTGGGGCGCATGCCTTAACGGATCAACAAGTGATGAAGACGAGGATGAACATGACAATGTCGTCATGACTCCTCATTTCCTGAATCGTCTTCGTCATAGCAACAGTCCTCGTCATCCTCATCCTCTAAGTCTTCGTCGTCATAGTAATCATCGTACAGCAGGTCAGAGCCCTCGTCCAGTGCAGGGGCACGAGTGCGAACGCAATACTCTGCCAGCGTGGTGGGAACCTTAACACCATCCCGCTCAGCCTCAGCTTTAGTGGCCAAAACCTGTTTCCTGCAACACACACGTGATGTTGAGTTACACACAGTTCCAGAACATGGAATTCTGGGATATTATTTATCGGTTGTGTTTCTGGCTGCACACTTATTCAATGTTCACCGTCTAAGGTGTCGTCTCATCACAAAAACTGATTTCAGAAAACTTTACAGCTCAAATAAGTTCAATTGCTTTACATTTAAATCATTAAAGTGTGTTAACAAAAATAAAATCTGCATGACTGCTTTCAAACCCTCCAGAATGTTTGTCTGCTAGACTTGCAGATCTGTAAACACTTCCCACTCGTCAAAATGACTGTCTGTGATAACTGACTGCATCTCACAGACATTAAGATAATACACAGCACAGGATAAACATTTTAAATTCATTTACTTCATTAAAACATCTACTGTGAGTTTTTTCCCCACATCTTCTGTTACCATCTCTTCTACATCATCAATATATCTCAGGCAGCGGGATATAGTACCATTTTATGTCATATTAGCTTCATATGAGTTGTAACCGAGGGTTAGAGAAATAAACAACTCATTTTCTGATCCTTTTCTGACGTCTGATGATGTGTCATCAAATTTTCTAAACTGAGTAAAAACACAAACACATTTTGATCTGATACACTTTGTTAATAGACCATAAATAGTATAAATAGTGTTTCAGTGACTCATTTAACCACTGGAGGGCACCACTGACCCAAAAAGTATATCAACATCTTACACGGGTTTTTCCATCAGCCAAGGCTGTTTACTACAAGTTCAGCTGTCAAAATGTTAATACACATTAAGCTCCAAAACACTACTGTACACAACTTGAATCTTAAATGGGTCATATACCCACTGTTAGCATCAAAAACAGCCATCATATATTTAGACTAATTTACTTTTACATTAATCTATAGAATTAAACACACCCCTATAAGTGATCTCTATTGTGATTGGTGAATATTTTGGCATGTATAACGAGACAACAGCCTCAGGTTGATGAAGACTGAATAAAGACTGGTATGTAAATGTGTGGTCATGACATCACAAGCATAATTTTGAATGATTTATTTTGCAATGTAGTTTTAATAAACATTGCTTTAGTAACTATAGTTTTGCACACCAAACAGTGTTTCTTTGTGTATTTAAAACCATCGTTTGAATGGCGTTACCTGATGATCTCGGCATATTCCCGGTCTTTTCCTCTACTGTCCCTCCATTTGCGGTACATGACAGAGGCGTCAACGTTAGCCGGAGAGAACGTGTTGGGTTCATTCAGCAGAGAGATGACACTCAACAGAATTGTTCTGAAACACACACACACACAGTTATAATGAAATTAACCTAATGCTGGTCTGTCCAGAGCTGTTCTGTGTTGTGTTTTCTTATGGGAAGGTTTGAGATGTGACAGAAGTCTTCATCTGTTGTTTATGACAGTGTCTCACTGGTACAATCACACTGGGATGTTTGATACATCAGTGACTACAGTATCATCCAAACCGTTTTCTTTTGAAGTGTTAGAATTACTGCAAAGCTTTAGTACGTTAGTGACAATATCAAATTTGGAAAGTGCTAAATGCTAGCGTGGGAGGAAGACACAGCCTCATTCTTATTTTTCAATAAGAAAACTTGCTCTATGCAAAGTTTTAAAAGCAATAAACTGCAGCTTTCTACATAGTGTTTTGATGTTTTCTTTGTCAATGTTTTCATTTGACAAATGCAGAAAAAACAGTAAATATTTGTAACATCAGTAATTCTAAATAATACTTCAAATGTGTTTTACACTCAAACACAAAGAAAAGTCACAGTAAAAATGATGAAACACAACATGCAAGAGTCAATCTCCACTCAAAATATGTCCACATCTCTCTCTCTCTCTCTCTCTCTCTCTCTCTCTCTCTCTGTGTGTTGTGAACACAGACAGGTGTTCTCTAAACAGAAATGATTAAACAAGAGCTTCCTGGAAGACATGAGCTCTTCTCCTGAGTCCACAGAGCCAGTGAAACAGGACACCAGAGAGCTCAGACTCCGGGGAGAAAAACACACATACACTGGGATGTCCACTGAGATGCTTTCCATGAAAGCAAGCAACCGGAAAACTCTTAAACACAAAACCGGTCTGGTTACTCTTCCATTAAACAGACCACTGTAATTCTGTTACGGGATAATAAATAATCAGTCTTTGTGACAGCTGCTGGTAGATAAAAATATATTGATCTCTACAGGGAAAATCATTTAGTACAATAAACATAAACACCCAAAATGTCAAAGACATGTCATTAAATACAGACAACTGAGTTTCTACAAAGAGTTTCAAAGAAAGAACGGGCCATCAAAGCATTACTCCACACCTGACGTTCTGTGTGGGGTTCCACCTCTCTGAGGGAAGTTCTCCGCTCTGTGGATCATCTACTGGAGGATGCAGAATGGAGATACACACGTCACCGTTCTGCAAAAACACACAGACAGATTCATCAATCACAGCATCTTAACTCTTCACAAAGACAAATAATCTTCTCATTGAAGAATTCATCCCTGCAGAGTCTGAGAGAGACACTCACACAAGTGAGAGGAGGAGAAAAACACTGTCAGAGCTGAAGAATGAATGTCAGAGAACATGTCTGGACTGTGGAAGTCCTTCTGCATGCACAGCACTAAAATCTCATCTATGAAGAAAATCTCATCATGCGTGAATAACTTCATTTCACGAAAACAGTCTACAATAACAGTTAGTTCTCATCGAGATACTTGTTAGTGTTAGTTAAGCTTTATAAAGCAGCTCTTCACATTGTTATGCATGTATCATTTAACCCACACAACATGATGTAATATTTTCCAGGCCACAATCAGGTCAGAGCTGCAGGTTGGTGAGACACGCCTGTTTGTGCTTTTGGTGACGTCAGAGGGCTTTTTCCTTGTTTTGACAGCAGCTCCAAACGATCTGCTGGTTTTAATTCAGTCTGCTCAGACTGTCACTAACCGAAATCTCAAGCTTTGTATTTGTTAAGTACACAAGCAAAGGGTTTAACCAAAACACAGCAGAAAAGCCACATGCGATGCGACTGGCTGAAATAATCTTCTTACCTCATAGATGTTGGGATGCCACATTTTGGTGAGGAATCTGAAAGTGGGTGGTGAATAAGGGTAGTCGATCGGGAACTTAATGCGTGCCTGAAACATGACAAAAACTAATTAGAAAAAACAAAAGGTGGAATGACATGCCCGATTATTCCTGTAAGTTTCTGTAAAGTTTCTGTATTCCTCTATAATTGCCATTAATTACCATGAATTTAGTGCCATCATCCAGTATTTCCTTTCTTATTTGTTCCTCTGAGGTAAAAAAACGACTCCCCATGAGATCATAACTGCCCTGTTTCTGATTGGTTCATACACTGGGAAAGATGCTACCAGATTGGTCTTTATCCTTAAAGCCCACCCTCACACCTAATCCTAATCCTACCATAGTAGGGAGAAACAGGGGAGTTGTAATTTCACAGGGAGTCACATTTTGATGCAACGCTCCTGATGTTAAAAATGTACATCCACCCATTCATGAAACAGCCCAAATAAAAACTTTAAACTTAATTATGTTGTTGGCCTGACTGACAACACAATTCAACTCTACACAGTGAGCAAAGTATGACAGTTGCAGAGAGATTTCTTATATACAACAGCCTCACAGGACTCTGTCTCTAGGGTGAGGTCAGGACAGCTGGTCCTAATAGGATTGAGGTCACAGTGTTTTGCACATGTGCAGATGGAAGGAGGAGAAAAATATAACAAAACACACAAATGCACTCCAGGATGGGAAACCAGGATATGGGACAAATCATTTTTGGCACGAAAACAACTAGGTTAAACAGCTGTTATGCAAGAGATGCCTTAATTATTTTCAAATCTCATGGCAAATATTAAGTAACAGCTCTTGAAACATTTTGGGGTACTGCAGGAAGAACTCAAGATGTTATTTCTATTACAGGAATATTTCTCCTTTTGCTCTCATGATGCCACCTTATCATTTTTAT